>CAUYSK010016126.1:0-105244 GCA_963575035.1 Avahi laniger | reverse complement strand
GAACTGAACAGACACTAACAGTCTGTCCCAAGTTTCCCCTTATCACATCCATGTATTTTTAATGATTCCCTTTTTTATTGTAAATTCTGTTTGAAAATATGTGAAAGAGTTTCTTTTTTTTTTCTCAGTTCTTTTTTTTTTTATTATTATTATTCAAAGGTATTGTGAGGGTACAAACATTCTAGTTACACTTTATGTCTTTGCCTCCCCCAAATGCAGGGTAAAGGCATGCCCTTCCCTCCCTTTAGTGCTCCCCGTGTCCTTTAGTTGTAGATTTGCCCCCCATCCCCCTAATCCCTGGAGAGTCCAGTCAATTTTTTCACATATTATTTTCTTTTCTTTTAAAAATAAAAATGTAAGTTTTTAGGTTGATATTTACCCAAATAGTCATTATTATAATTGCACACCACCAAATTCAAAATGACTGATATCGTTTAAGTAGAACTTGTCATCAAGAGATCTCAAAGGGGAAATCTATGGACAATACAGTGACTTCATTTCTTTGTTTAAGATTTGAGTAGAGGACTGAGACACTAAACCCGGGGAAACTTGATGTGGGGCCAGAATAAGAGAATTGTGGGCACATTTGCCTTTCTTATTGGGACTATTCGTGCATTGCTTACTGTGATTATACGTGGTAAGTGAGTAGTAGAGAAGTAATGTTGAGTGAAGTGCCAGGATTGATTGGCCAGTGTGTAGCCTGACGGACTCACGAATCTCTAATTTAACATAAAAAACAAACACCAAAGTTCTTGGGATGTCAAAATTGTTTAGCTTATAATTCCAGAGTACTGGAATTTTTTTTTTTTTTTTAAGCACTGGAATTTTGAATTAAGAAAGTTTTTTTTTTTTTTAATTTTAGCATATTATGGGGGTACTAAGAAAGTTTTATAGGGGAAAATTCAAGAAAGCAAAGGCAATTCCAATGTCATTGTTCATCTGAGTATGAGCTTATGTTCCATAAGGCCAAACCCAGCCAGTGTTTTGGCAATGAAAAAAGTGAAGATAGACCTCAATGCTAAGGAATAAAATGGATAATGCACCTCAACCAGAAGATGAATAATGCCAAAGAATGAAATGAGACAAGAATGTTGAGGAAAATTCTGAATAAAAGTAGTATTACCTATAAGAGACAAGGCATTGGACCAATATTCTAATTTTTTAATTTGGCTGAAAAATTTCTTAATTAGTATAAATTCCAATTTAGTGATGATATAAGTGGCTCTTTTAGATGAGCTGAATATTTAAAAATCACTTATGAGTTATAAGAATTTTAAAACTTTATAATTGTGAACACACCATTAAATCACTGGTTATGCTTTTAAAAATTATAAATAATCCCTTGTCTCCTTGAATTTAAGGTATGAAGGTAGAGGTTCTTCCTTTTCACTCTTTCCTTCACTATTGACTAGAGAAATGCTAATATTGGCTTTTTCTGTGCCACTATTGTGGTAGATAGGCTCAGAACAAAATACACCAAAAGACACCAAAATAGGGCATCCTAGCAACTGAGAAAGCCAAAGAAGGAAGAAGTTCACTCTGACCTTCTCCCATCTTTTCCCCCTGCAACATGGTGATAAAGGAATTCACTGACCTTCCTCACCTGTAAGTAGGTCCTAAGGTCTTCATTCTAGAGGGGTCCGATCTTATACCTGGAGGCCAAAAAGAATGTGAACAAACAGGTCTTGCTAAGTTCCTCCCCAGTTTGTTACTTTTAGATAATATTTACCCCGTTTTTGTTCAATCATGCTTATACATGACTATTCTTCATTTGATCTAAGAAGAAAAATAGTGCTTTCCCTAAATTATTTCTGGAAACTTCCATATCATGTAAAACTTTGGTTAAATAAATCAGTTATGCTTTTATCTTGTTCATCAGTCTTTTGTTGTAGGGGTGTCAGCCATGAACCCTACAATGGTTGAGGGAAAAAAAATTACTTTTTCTTCCTTGAGTATTATAAGAACTATCCCTCACCATTCTTTTAAAAATGCTTTTGACTCAATATACAAACTTTAAAATTATTTACTTTTGACATCAGGATCAAATACATGAAACTTCTTAATTAATATGCAACTTAAAAGGAAAAATCTGAAAGACAAAAATGCTATAATCTATTTAGTCAGATATCATTGTAATGTTCCTGTACATGTTGGTATAAAAATTGGGTTCTTTCAGATATGCACACAACCAATTAAGAATAATGTTAACATGACTAATTATCTCTGATGGTATTCCTTTAAAAATATTATACCAAGCTTCCATTTTAATAACTTAGTCATTTCTAGTTTTATGAATTTTAATTTTATTTACATGCATTTAAATAAATAACTGCTCTAATTTCATCTATATAGTAAACTCTTTAAGGTTGTCAATTCAGAGCATTAAGTTTAGTCATTATCGAAAAATGATATTTTGATTTTTGTAGGCATATTCTTTGAATGGTGTTATACATAATTATGAGAATTGTGGGAGACCAGAATATATCACACCAAAACATGAAGAATTATCGAGCCAAAGACAGTGATGAAGAAATATATGCAGGGAAGCTTCTGCCTTCCCTCTATTTGCCGAAAAGCAGGACATAGATTTACAAAGACAAAAGGTATTCTGCCCCCACCACCAGACTACTACCAGGGAGAACAAAAGTTAACCACTGAACACAACTTAGGCCCTTATCAGCCTGGAGATGGTACCAGAGGAATCTACATCAACAAGCTTTACTATCTAGATTTATCTGACATTTATTTGCATTTCCACAAGTTTCTGCTTCTAGATTCTTAAAGTCCTTTTCCTTTGTCTTGTCACTTTTCCAAAAATTCACTGTCATTTGCTGAAGGTGCCATATAAACTCAAATAATTCAAAGACACCTCTTCGAGAATTACTCACTCTGTAGGTATATCCCATGTATATATGAAGTATACATGCTAACAACTGTTTGTTTTTCTTTTGTTAATCTGTCTTTTGTAACAGAGATCTCTTCTAACTAAGAATCTGTTAGAGGCCGGCGTGGTGGCTCACTCCTGTAATCCTAGCTCTCTGGGAGGCCCAGGCGGGCGGATTGTTTGAGCTCAGGAGTCCGAGATCAGCCTGAGCAAGAGCGAGACCCCGTCTCTACTAAAAATAAAAAAAAGCAATTAATTGGACAACTAAAAATATATAGAAAAAAAAATTAGTCGGACATGGTGGCGCATGCCTGTAGTCCCAGCTACTCGGGAGGCTGAGGCAGAACGATTGCTTGAGCCCAGGAGTCTGAGGTGGCTGTGAGCTAGGCTAATGCCACGGCACTCACTCTAGCCTGGGAAACAAAGCGAGACTCAGTCTCAAGAAAAAAAAAAGAATCTGTGAGAGTTATTCTTTCTTCTCTTACAGAATCTTGTAGAAACTGATAGCAGCATTCCAATTACCATTCCTAAGGAGGGAGACCACTAATTTCAGAATCCTGCCATAAATAGTTAACTTGTTTGAGTTTTCTATGTGTTAAATATATGGTTTTTTGCTTTTTAAATTCTCTTCTCATGGAAAGAAATAACATTTGTTTTTATGCCACCAAAAGTAGGCAGTGAGATATCATAGAGAGGAAGAGAAAAGAAAGGAAGTAAGTGATAAGTTACACAAACAGGAACCTTAAGTTCTGTAAATCAGGAGAGACATAAGAAGAAGAAATGGAGGAAGGGAGAGAAGAGAGGAGGAAGATTATTTACAGGTGTATTTTCAAAGTGGTTTTGATAGTGGAATGCTAAATTTCCTAAGTATTTTAGGAAATTCAAGGAAATCAGATCATGAAGTGTAGGAGGCTGATAAATCTAGGCTTTTAGGATATGTTCTCACAGGATAAACCGTCACAGAACCAAACCAAGTTCTGCAAAGAGGAATTCAGATATATAGAGAAGGCAGTGAAGAGAATAGCTGCTTCTTTATATCCTGGTGGTCTTTCACACTTTGGAGCCACTGACTCACAGAGGTGCTGACAAAGATCAGAAGGATAGTGCACAAAGACAACACCAAAACAAACACTGCATGCACTTTCCTGACAGCAGGGCCCAGAATAGAAAATCTCGTCAACTTTCTCAAGCTCCTTTGGTTCCTGAGACATGTAGCTGTGAGAACTTTCTTCTCATAACTAGGACAACATAAAAATACAGAGAGGAAAAATATATACCAAAGTTGTATCTCTTAGAATGCTTGCTTAGAAAGAGGACATGTTCATATTATATTCTTTCATTATTTCTAAACTTACAGACATTGATTTTTAAATCTCAGAACAATCAATTAATAATGATGCTAAATAAAACAAAGTAATATATATCCTCAGAAGATGTTGTATTAAGAGATAAAACTCAATTATGTAATGCAAATGATTGGATTTTCAAATATTAAAAATATTTTATATTAAATATAAAATCCCTTGAAAATTTAAAAGAATTATACTCTTACAAATTCTTAATACATAGAATTGGGCTAAAATTAAAGTTTATTAAAAGTCTATGTTTTAAGTTTATGAACTAAAATAAAATCTTTAGTCGTTGCCCACATCTGACTGAATGAGCCTTCTCTTGGCCAAGGGAACCCCAAAAAAACCTTAAGTCTGAGTTGCTGGCCATGAGGAGAAGGGAGTTCAGACATACCTAGCATGCCTTCTCCCTTTTGGAGTTACTTTTTGTGACAATTAAATGCTAAATCTTTTAACAGGCATAAGGCCATGCAACACAAAGTTTCAGCTACACCTGTAGGTCATCAATTTACTTAACAGATCACTTGCATTTGATAAATGTTTGATGGCTTATTTCTGATTAACAGACATCCTTATTTTCACTTAAAACAATCCAAACCTTTAGGCAAAACTTCGTTTCTTTAAAAAATTACAAATCAAAGAATCTTTAAACCCACTTACAACCTGTAAGCGCCTGCTTTGCTTTGACATATCCTGCCTTTATAGGCCGAACTAATGTATGCCTTCCATGTATTGATTTATGATTTTACATGTAATTACTGTCTTCCTAAAATATATAAAACCACACCACAGCAGGACCAATGGCTTAAGGCTTCTTGAGTGTGGCTCTCCTGCCCATGGTCACACACATTCGGCTCAGAACAAAGCTCTTTAAATAATTTCACAGTTTGGGTTTTTTTCCATTGACAAGTTTATTCATTGTTCACAACATATAAGTAGCAATATTAAGAATAAAAATATCTCCTTATGTCTTAATTAATGCTATTTATATAGAATTATTGCTTAATATAAAGTAAATGCTTAGTAAATGCACACAGAATAAACAATTCAGTGCAAGCTTTAAAGTTTGTGAGTTAAATGTTATACAAAAGTAACTGGAATATTTGTCATTGTTATTGATACATTTTAATTCAGATCATATTATATGAAATGCATCATGTATTTTTAAGATTGCTTATCTCCTTATTTTTGTACTATTTCTCATCTGATGTCCCTTTGTTCTTCTATTTCAGCTGCTCCAGTAATGAAGAAAATGCAGTGGAAGTTAGCCCTTTGGGAGATGACAACATTAAAAAAATTAAATAGCAATAAAAATTAGGAAGCTGTCATTCTGAGCTTTGTACAGCAACATTTGCTTTACAGATGAGAGGGAAAAACGCACAAATGAATTATTTCCTTCATCACTTTCCACCGATATGTATGAAAGGGAGCGTTTTATTCTAAAATCTGCCTATTATGTGAAAACACTAGTAACTCATGCATTATTTTTATACCAAAACGCTGGGGGAGCGGTGAGAATAGTATATATATTTGACCACTTTATGTTTGTATCTTCTTAAAAAGAGCTATTATCAGGTTGATGAAATTAGTTAATACAAAGAAAAGTGATGGGGGGAAATACGTTTAGGAGATATAATGGGGCACATAGAATTTGTTCTATCACAAGGCAATTCCATTTAAGCCTGTTTGGGAGAACATAGTGCAATTGTTTCTAAATCACTACCAAGTATATTTTAATGTTAAAAGTTGTTTCTCTTTGCTTTGCACCTTAACATGTGTAAAGCAGTCTAATTCCTCTGATAATTTCTTCTAAAGGTAAAACTCAACTACATGTCAATAGGAGGGTGTTTGTATTTCCCAATTGAAAAAATTAATGAGAGTTGAAATATGTTTTATGAAAGTTATAGAATCTCTTTTCAAAATATCACATTTCTGATAAGTTGGTGGATGAACTAATTGATTACTGTAACTGATAAAAATATATATGTCTACTTGTCATTAACTACTAGAACTTTCTCTACTTTAGAGAGTAAGCATTATAAAAGATAGAAAAGACTAGATCTGTTTTAGGGCTAGTTTTAATGGTCATTTTTTAAAATAGCTTCTATTTATGGCTGGAAGCCCAGGATCCATATGTGATTTTCAGAATTTCTGTGAAATCTTTGGAATTACATGCACCTTTTTATATGTATAGTTGGCCCTTAAACAACATGGGTTCATTTGTCAGTGGAATTTTTCAATAAATACTGTCAGCCCTCCATATCTGCAGATTCCACATCTGCAACCAAAAGCACAGTGAAAATACAGTATTGGCAGGATGCAAATACTGAATGGGGAAAAGCTTGGACCAATCTCCCACAATCCAAGGGATGACTATGTATGCCTGTGTGTATTTTGGGAGCAGAGATTTAAATCTATCTTCATATTTTCTGTGATCCAAAGTCATGACCTTATCATGAAACCAATAAATTCCCTAAAAGTGTAAATAGATAAAACAACATTTAGATTAAGGACAATGAGGAGGCACGGTGAATTTTCTTTAATGTAGCCATAGGACTTTTTTGCTGCTATGCTTTATGCATTCGAAAATATTCTATTAATTAATGAATTGTTTCATTATGTTAATAAAAACACAAAATTATAGAACTATTGTATGCTTTGCTGGTCATTTGATAACTACTTATTAAGTAAATAGAAGGAGTTCATTTCAAACAGATCCAATAACATATACTCTTTTCTACCATGATATTAGAGAGAAGTCAATAAGATAAATGTCTTCAGTCACTGCAGCATTATTAATCTTGATATTTTTTACTTTAATTAACAAGCAAGCCAGCAATTAGAGATTCTTTATGATCTTTAAAACAGCAATCCATTTCATGGCAAAAGGCAGGATTAAACATAGTGGAGCAGCCTAAGAATACACTGGTGTACACACACAAACTTTTTGTATGTATGTTATACTCACACATATGCCATACATGATTGTTCTTCTAAACTAAAAGAACAGTTATTTTCTATTTAAGTGTAATGTTTCATTTTTTTCCTCCTTTCTAGGACTGATCATAAGAACAGAAAATAGCATGTAACAATGCAACAAGTGAGAAGAGAAAATAAATGTGTACTCATTATCTTTTTTGCTCTTAGACAATAACTGCCTTTTCTCTTACTTATTTTGTATTGCTGACCCTTTCTTGCTTGCTTTAAGCTACAGAGACAGGCTATTTTTCTTAAAATTGACCCATGATAAAGTTTGGTAATCACTCTCAAAGAAGCTTGGTGAGGAAGTACATGAAGTGGCTAGATATTTTCATCATTTTGTCTCTCTGCTGTGGGAATATTAATAAAAGTAATAATCAGAATAATTTATTCTCAACCTTCAACAGAATTTTTCTGCCCTGCTGTGAACTTCGAGAAAGAAAACAGTACAATTTTCTATAGTAAATAATGTATCATTACCGTCATATTCCAATACTAAATATATAGTTTTAATTTGTATTTTCTATTTGGATAATACTCTAATTTTGATTCACCTAATGAGTCAGAATTATGTTTTTGAAAAAAGATTGACAGATATATACATTTTTTAATATTTAAGGATATTTTTTCCTAGAAAACTTGACTGAAAAAGTCACAAATCTATAAATTTAGAAAAGAAGCTTTATTCCTAAATGAAGATATCACAATCTGCAGGTGGCAAAGTGGAGCCTCTTGCCAAAACCAAAGAGTGAGTGCTTTGACATATGGTTAAAGGGAACAGAAATTTATGCTGAGTGGGGTGACCAAATATGCATATTTAATAAGCTACAGAAGTACTCAGATATGTTTATCAAAGGAGAAACATGTGCATGTGCAATTGAACTTCGTGCTATTTCACGAGTCCCATGTTAAAAAAATGGCAGCATTAGCATGATCTGAGGGTGGAATTTTTGGCACCCCGAGGTCAAAAGGTAAAACATAAAAACCCTCTGTGCACAGCCACCGTATACTGGTCAGAAATACTCCATGGTTGGTGGTCTTTTATCAGTAGGGAATGTTGGTCAGTTGCTGTATTGAAACGGCAAAAATGGAAGGGTGATTATGAGATTGGTTGAAATGAGCAGTGGGGCAAGTCTTTCCAAAAAGTTGGCTTCTGTTTAGCCCTTTGGGAAGAAAGCCTAATGGTGGCTAGTAAGGGAGAGGGTATAATGAGATGTGTCTGATTTCTCCCTTCATGGCTGGGAACCTAGTTTTAAGGTTTCTCTGGGGTCACTTTGGCCAAGAGGGGGTACATTAATTCTGTTAGGGGTGCTTAGTATTTTATTTTTATTTCTTAAGACTGAAAGTTGATTATGAGAGAATGGAGTTGTTTCAAGCCACATATGGTTTGTTGAACATTAATGAATTCAAAATCCAGCTTTCCCCAATATATTATATGTATAAGAAAAAATGTATCAATCAATATACTGACAATTGCAGTGATTCAAAATGACTGTTGACAATATTAGTTGGTTTTTTTCTTGCAATAATTATGTTACATTAAAATAAGCCAACTGGTACAATGCTGTTATTACGCAGAAAATATATTCATAAAATTTCAAGTAGATATACAAATACAATTATAATATCCGGAGGCACTGACTGGTAATGCAAATTAGACTTTTCAGTTTCAAATATAAACATTTAACACAGAGATGACTAATTGTGCCAAGTGAAGCAAAATTACTTTATTTTTCATTTGGAAAAGCACTAATTTATAATACTAAACCATTTGTTCTGAAATTTTGCAGCAGGCTTTTAAGTAACTGCTTTCTCCATTTAAGTGTTCTATATAATAGTAAATATGTATCCTATAAATTTGTGAAAAGCATAAAACAAAAGCTTTGGTTTCTCTCTTAAGTTTAAAATAATTAATTTAGCCATTTTCAAACTAGTATATTCTTAATTTTAGCAATAAACAAAATGGCAAATTCAAAAGAGCTCTTTCACTTAGGAATAGATGTACTGAAACCAAAATCAAATCTATTCAATGGGTTAGAAAAGAATTCTTAAGCATTTGTAGTAGATTATTGTTTGCTAGATGAAATATTAGGACTCCATCTATGGAGCTTTGTGTGTAAATTTTATAACTCAAATTTTGAGTATAATAATGTGAAATAAAATAAATGTAGCTACAAATCATATTATTGTAGGTGAAGATATTATATGATGTGTTTAAAATGTAAGATATTTTTATTTTATAACAAATACTCAAAATGGCGTGTTGATGTTTCTTCCTGAAAGATCTCTTGCCTTATTCATCTTTGTAGACCAAAACAAAGTGTGAAATACGTAAAAAGACCCAAATAAATGGTTTTGATGATGTAAAATGTGTATTGAAATCAATAAAATATTATTTCATTTCTTCAACACCATCACTATTTCCAGCAAAATTGGTGGAATAAAATAGCTAGTTGATTATAATGGTCATTTGGCTACTACATTTCTATATTTATATCATCTAAGAAAAAGGAAAAGAGATATAAAGAAAGACTGACTTTGTTTTTAATCTGAACCATCTAGCTCCATGTGTCCATGACTCTTGGACAAGTGATGATTCATTTAACTGGTAATCCAGGAAATGCCAAAACACATTATGATTCAAATAAACCTACTCAATGGTCATGCATTATGGTGATATAATGGAACACATTACAATAATATGTGACTTCTTTGGGGACACCTTTTTGTTCTGATTAGTCCCATGTGCCCTCTCATAGAAACTTGTTTTTTGTTGTTGTTGTTGTTGTTTTTATAACCTTGTTAATCCTTGAAACTACTTTATCAGTTTCAGTCTTCCCCACTTGTCCTTAGGTCCCGTGACAATAGAGACAATGTCTATATTGCTTGTCAGTTCATGCGTTGGATAATTACAATTATCTCATTATAATTACACTATAACATCATGTAAATATAGACCAAATGCACTGATATCACAGCACAATAAACACAGGAAACTTATGCTAGATTATGAAGGAGTAGAGTCAGTTGCATACAGATAATTACAGAATAGTTTTAATAAATACTCAAGAAAAGACTGTGTCTCTGTTTTTTCTTGTCTTGTGATAAGCCTTTTAATTTTTGCTGCTAGGCATGTTGCATCATGTAACAGAAATTGAGATATATAGGCCTTCAGTGTGAAAATTTATGATAAGCTAAAGAGGTCCTGCGATGTTTTAAAGTGTGTTGTAGATAGGCATGCCAGGGCTTCCAATTCCTCTCCTTATTTTTGCCTCCTTTCTTGTTTTTGGGTTTCCTGAAAACTGCTCCTCAGAAAGAGTCTCTATCTTGTCTTTTCCTTGATTCACCATGATAATGGAGCTTTGTTGGTGTGTTGGTGAGGTGTGAAGGAAATGCATTATATAATTTCCCAAATAAATTGCAATCTCTGAATGTAGTTTTCCCAATCTGTTTCTTTGAATCTCAGTCCCCTCTTAAGTGGAATGGGTAAGTTGGAAGGCGTTCAAGTGGAAAGGAATCCACTTTCCCTTCCTGGTACATGTTTTCTGACAAAGTTTGTAAGCCTAGAAAGTAAAAGTAGGTGTTTGCTATGAACAAGGCTTTGGCTGGATTGCACAATGATTACTTCTCCACCTGCCAGAGCCATGAGGAGATCTTTCTCGAATTCCGATAGTGCAAGGTTGTAGACAGAAAGGCACTAAGTTATGCCCCCAGAGGAGTTTCTCACTCTCACACTTGCCCACATTCAGCTTCTTGCAGTTCAAGTGTTCCCACCAGTTTATAATTCCAGACATTTATGGTGCAGGTAATCAGGTCTCAGCTGTGAATATGGATTTCTCTGCTTTGAGGATTGGGAGTGATGGTTTGCCCTGCAACCTCAGCTATCTAATGAGTACAGAAAAAAACAGCTAATTTGAGTTTTTCCAGGCATTTCTTGTTATATTAACAGGAGTGTTAATTTAAAAGATATTTCTATGTCAGAGATGAGAACAAAAGACTCTCTTATATTTTAAATGACTTTTCCATTTTTTCCTTACAGAAAAACATACTTTTATAAAGTGATTGGATATGCGCTATGAGGTACCTTCTTAGTTGTCAAGGGAGGGATGAAATTCTACATTCTATTTTACTTCCATATCCTCTGATATATACTTAAGTATATATCCACCTGATATATACTTAACCTGGAGTAAAGGAACACCTTGTGGATAGCTACTCTGATTGCTAAAAAGGAATTCTGTTAGGTACTGCGACTTCTCCTACATATCAGAGCAAATATAATAACAAGACTGCAAAGAGCAGAGAAAGTGATAAAAATATATCTCTATGGATATCCCAATTATCTGTTGTCCTGCTGCGGGTAATTGCATTTTGCATTTCACATGACTATTATTTGGCCCGGGAGAACTGGTTTTGTGCTGTGAAGCTTGTCTGGGTTATAGTGTACTTTGGAAAGGAGAATTAGACAGGAATTTTTAAAAGTGCATTTCCTCACAGCTATTGTAATCAACATATATCTCTCCGGATAACTTTTCCCACTTGACTGTGCACTGGTACTGGGAGTTTTGGTCATAGAGGAGAGATTTCTATGTTTTTGAAAAATGATTTAATTAATATGCAGTCATATATAATACAATGTTTTCAATTATGTAAATGTTATCATTGCTCTTAGGAATAAAATGCATATTTATATTGATGAAAGTATAAGGCAAGATTTCTTTAAACATTTAAAATCTAGAATTAAAGTATAAAGAGGTTGTGAAAAAAGATCAATTTGTATTCTATGTTGAACACAAATGTGAATTTGTTAGTACATTTTAAATAATACATGGTAAAGATAGTTTTGAAATGCAATCTTAAAAGGACCCACAAAAAAATACTTGTAGGATTTATACTCATATCCCTATAAGTACGTGTGCATGTGCATGTGTGGCTGTATGTGTGTTATGTCAATAAAGTGAGATGCCAATATTTAAGTATGTGATTGAATCCAGGAACTCTGTGGTGACACAAGGTCATCAAGAATGGAGATAACGTTTGTTATTATTTAAACCTGTTGTTTGAAGTAAGGTACCAATGAATAACTGGTGTATGTGTACACAGGGTGAGGATGCCAATTAGCAGCCCAGAGGCCAAATGTTTCTCACAAACAATGAGTTTTTCTAACCTATTTGTTAGATTTCCAAACATAGATATCACAATGTTTTATGTACATATTTCAATGTCCATATCTTCCTGTGAAGTACAAGTTCCGGCAAAAGTGCATGTAAATGATTAACTGAGACAGCTTTGTAGCTAACTTCTTTAAAATACAGAGCATTACCATAATTCCTATTTTACACATTCATTATATTTTGCAATACACTCTACATAACCAAGTTTATGTGCTTTGATATGGAATGTACCCACACAATGAAATGTCAAGAAATTTAAACAGATTAAAAGAGATGTCATTTTTTTACATGACTTAAGGCACTTTATTTATGTCACTATATAATGATATAAATAGTTGAAATACAGAAAATTATATGGAACAGACTTTTGAAGTGTTCTTTTACTACCTTTTATTGTTTTAATGCTATTACATTATAGTATATTATATAATAGCATGTTTTTTCCATTATGGACCACATTACTTTTCCCCTTTTTGCTATAATACAGCATTCATGACCTATGTACAACAGCATATCAAAGTTACCCTACATTTTTGACAAAATGAATGACTTGCTGCTCCTTTCCTGAATATACTGTTCTTACCAAGTGGATGTCTTAAATATTCATCTCTTCCATGAGTACACAAATACTATCCATCACTCAAGAATCAGCCCAAATGCTACATTTTTCAGAAGGCTTCACAGAAACACCTATCCTACAAATTACACCATCTTGACTTCAAACTACGTTAATTTTATTTTGTTAGTTGTTTGAGTAATTAACAAATAAATGATAGCATTATACATTTAAAAATTCATAAAGGATATGGCAAAAGATCAAAGGAAGAGGGATCAAGACTCTGGGGCTAGTAAGGAAGATTGTGACATATAACAGTATTGTCTACTGGGCATTACTGAGGGTAAAATTTGAGAAAAGACTTAAAATTTTGAGGAAATTAACTCTGTACATCTCTGGAAGAAAACAGCATTCTAAGCAGAATGAAGAGACAGAGCAAATGTCCTAAAGTGGGCATGTGCTTAGCATGGCCCAGAAAGAGGAAGGAAGGACGCTATTGTGGTTGGAGCTAAATAATTGAGAAAAAAGAATATTAGGAAATAGCCTCTTCTTTATGATCTGTATAATTAATCAACATTGTAAGATTTCATTAAAACATTTACATGATTAATACCTTATGCAACGGTGGTCAAGACTGGTGGTATTGGGGCATTAATTTTAGTTTCTCCTGGATCAAACCACAGCAGCCTGACTAGAGGTTCTGCCATACCAAGACTCTTTAGCTTGTCTTTAACTGCCCCCATGCAAACCCTTTGACTTCACAGATATTCTAGTTGCTAAAATTGGCAAAGAGTTGTGTGACAAATTTGGGAGAAACTCATATAGAAAATAACTAGCATTATAAATAAACCTTTCATTTTAATATTATAAAACAAATAACATTAAAGAAACAAGTCATTATCAAATGTCTCTATTAATATTAACACATAGTCTCAAATTGAAAACATATAATAAAAGATTGAATTTCAGTTACTGATACAGATAAATTTACTGGCTGAAAAATTAAATAGTAACATCATTTAATTTAAAATAAATAAACAATTTATTTTCCCTAATCATGCTTACTTCAAGTATTTATAAATGCATATTCAAGAACATACTGTATATAAGTTACTAAACATCTTTCAGATTTGTCAATATATTTATTAACTGTTAAAAGTTCAGATACTTCACACACAGACATATAAGTTATGAAAACCTAGATTTTAAAAAGGTTTTTGCCATTTGTATTAGTTACCTATTGGTGTGAAAAATTACTCATAAACTCAGTAACTTAAAATGATAAACATTTGCTATCTCATAATTTCTGTGGGTTTGGTGTCTAGGAATGACTCTGCTAGGCTTTCTGGCTTAAGATCTCTCATAAAGTGTTAGCATGGCAGCACTCTCATCAGCTGGAATAGGATCCGCTTCCAAGACCCCTAAAGAGGCTGTTGGCATGAGTTATTTTCTCTTGGGTTCTTGGACTGGGACTTCATTTCTTCACTTGCTGCTGATCAAAGCCTCCCTTGATCCTTTGTCACATAAATCTCTCCAGAGTGCAGCTCACAATATGGTGTCTGTCTTCCCACAGAGTGAATGAGAGACAAAGATAAGATTTGTGCCCAAAACAAAAGGCCTAGTCTTTTTCTAAATAATTATCCATAGTGACATACCATCACTTGAATTGTTTCCTATTCATCAGAAGTAAGTTACTAGGTTCAACCCAGGCTTAACAGGAGGAGATGGCAGGAGGGCATGAATCTTGGGAGGGGATGATCATTGGGAACCATCTCAGAAGCTGCCTCCTGTACTCTACAAAAGAGTCCTATATTCATCCAATTTGAGCTTACTTGTAAGTGTTCAAGCATTACAATTGCAACACCTTAAAATAGTAACCTATTCAGAAATATTGCATGCAAGGCATATGTATACCACATTGTCTGATCATCCACAAGCCCCTCGTAGTCTAATTTTTATATTCTCAATGCTATTTTCAATTCTGTTGATCTGTATGTCTATCCTGTGCCAATAATACATTTTCAAATTATCCCTTTTAACATAATGTTCACAAGATGGGGAAGAAAAAGTTTTTTTGATAGAACATAAATTTCCACATATGCGTCACTATTTTAAATACAAGATTTTATCACATACATTAGTTGATTTTTTTAAATTAACTGGATTAATAAAAAACAAGGAATTTGTAATATTGATTTTCCATAATTATCTTTTATAATGGTCTTTGTTCTTTAATTTAATGTTGTTACAACATTTCAAATAATATGCAAATTTATTGTTATTTTTAATCATGAAAATAACTAGTTAACATTTAGTGGTATTCACAACTATTTCTAGGGGAGTTACTGTTTAGACAAAGTTCTAAAATCCACCCTTTTACAGGACATTGTCTTCTGCAATATTTCCCATTGACAATTTTTGAGCTTTTTTAATATCCTGGATTTTTTTTCTTCTACAGAAAAATGGATTCCTCAGAGGTGTTTCTCTTTCAAATGTCCTTTATATTTTTAATATATTATCTTGACCACTTTTGATTTTAACAGATAATTTCCATTTTTTTGCCCTAGAAATCCCCAAAAATCTAAAATTAAAAATTAAAAAAATAAATAAATATATAAGTAAAATCTACCCTCTTGGCATACTTATGGAATCCTAACTCTTCAGTCTAACCTACAAGCATATCTATCACTTGTGTCTACTTCGTTTACAGAGAATTGGTAAATAGAAGTACACGCTATGTACTGGTTTTTAAAGATGAGATTATTTCCTTCATATCTTATAGTAATAGGGTTAAGAATTTCTATTTTAATATAGAATTTTCTCCCTCTGTTGTACTATTGTGTCAATCTTTCTATCAAAGATATTTGCCCAAGGAAAATATACAAACAACCTACTATTTGCCACTTTACTTAAATTAGATAATTCAAAATGTGTTTTAAGGCTTTTGGAAAAAGAACCTCATTTAAAAGCCTCAAGGAAACTCTATGCATATTACAAAAAATAATATAGTTTTCCTACCTTGCCAGAGGAGTCTTTCTTATAATAAGAGCAAGCACTTACTGAAAGCTCAGTATTTAGCAGTTAATGTTGTAAATAACTTACATATAACTTACATGTTGTAACTGAGGAAGGGACTACTATTAATTTTACAGATGAAGAAATTGAGACATCAAGTGTTTGAAGGAATTGTTCAATGCTACTCACCTGAGAAGTGGAGGAACCAGGATTTTATTCCAGCTTTTTTGGCTAACTGGTCCAGATTTACATCCATTGTATTATTTCACTCTGATATAAAATTATTGTAAAAGGAAAGGCTAGAACACAATATTTCTTATTTTATGATTCTATCCATGTGAATAGAACTGAAAATCAAAGGGCAAATGAAAAAGTTATAAAAAGTTAAGGGCTGACATGAGGCAGATACCGTAATAGATTATTTAGCTGATTATTAAATTTAATCCTTAAAATAATTATAATAATATTATACTATGTTATATTCACGGGGCTATAATTGTGGCAGGTACTCTAATAATAATTGTTCGTATACAATTATTAATTAATATTGATTATTAATTAATATTATTAATTATTAATACAAATATATTTAATCTCGACATTGATCTATATAAATAATAATGTATATGTGAGAATCATCTGGGCTACCACAATGCCGTGGGACTTCTCATTTTATATATAATACAATTTCTAAATAATTAGAGTCAACAATTTCTCATTAATAAAAAAGGAAAAAAGGTATACCAAACTGCAGAAAACCGTAATACGGGAAATTATGGTTTGTTTGAATGTCCTTGCTTTATGGAATTTCACTTATAATTTTTTACATTAACATTTCAAAAGCCTTAGCATGAAAGAGCAATTACAGCAAGATATTTATCTCAACATAAAATTTCAATCAATTTAAATTTTTATTATAAACTCTTTATTTCAATTTATAGATTTTAGTCTTGTGATTTTCAAGATTTTAAAAGTTCACATAACTAAATTAAGAATGGTTATACAGTTGATAATTTTTATTTCTTTGTTATTCACACTATAACAAATAAATTATGTAACAAATGCTAAATGCCCTAGAGTTATAAAACCCACTTATCGTACTGAATTTTTACTTAACAAAACTTTTTAACACATAATGATAATTAAGAAACTTTATGTTTGTAATATAAAATATTTTAATGTGATGTGAAAATACATCTAGAGCATATCATTAATACATAGATCTATTTATACTGACATTTATATAGATATGTCTTAAATCATAATTATTACAATTCATATAATCTATACACACACTTAACCACTTTAGGAAAACACATTTTCCCACATAAAATAAACATATAGTTATCCATACAAAAATACTTACATTTAAAGATTATTCATTATAAAATCCAGTAGATTAAGAACATACTTTTAGGTTTGAGGAACAAGGTCTCTGCAATGGACTAAATGCTTATTTTTCCCCCAAATACATTGACTTCCTAACCTCCAAGGTGTTGGTATTAGAGGTAGGGTTTTGGGGAGGTGATTAAGTCATTAACTCTGCCCCCGTGATTGTGAGTATTGATGTTATAAAGAAGATCCCAGAAAACTAGTTTGCCAGTTTTGTCTTATGAAGACACAGCCTAGAGACATTTAGGAACCAGAATATTCTGGTGGCACCTTCATCTTGGACTTCCCATTTCCCAAACTGTGACAAATAAATTTTGATTTAACTGCTATTTGACATAGGATATTTTGTTGTAGCAGACTGAATGGTCTAAGACAGTTTCAAACATAACCAGAAAAAAATGCCAGTAAAATAATAAGAATATTTATCAAATTGATTCTCATGTGTTCAGGGGGGTGGCGGGAGGAGGGGACGGGTATATGTGTACACTAAGAGTGCAATGTGCACCACGCAACGGGATGGACATATTTGAAACCTGGACGGAGGGGGGGAGGGGGGGCAAGGGCAACACACGTAACCTAAACATCTTTACCCTCATATTATGCTGAAATAAAAAAAAAAAAAAGCCATACAGGGCTTAAGTAATTGGAGAGATAGGTAAACGCATGCTAAGGGGTGATGTATAGAAGACTAAATTCGATAGACTGTATTAATTTTCAAAGATATATTTGATGCTGTCTCTGGAGTGAGATTATACATTCCTGCATGTTTGAACTCTGGAATAGAAATATAACTTCCTCTGACCAATGAAATATGAATACAAGTAACAGGTGTCACTTCCAGGCGTGAGTGTTAAGAGCCAGTGTGTGGTTTTTCATGAAGTATTTTTCTCTGTTCTTTGAACATAAAAGCTTGTGTTGAGATACAAACTCTGTCAGCCTGATATTTTAGGTGACTGAAATGAACAGATTCTCTTTACTACCCAGTAAACATGCCATGTGAGCTAGAAATAAACTTTGTGGTTTTAAGCCACTGAGATATTCAGGTCATTGGCAATTTCAGAAGAGCTTATTTTTTTTCTGATACAGAAATTAAAAGCAGGAATAGGGACGTCTGATATACCAGAAAACTACATTATGTGTTTTGAAATTGGGTGCACAAGAAGGAGTCTATTATTGGACGCTGGAAAAAGGTAACATTATGCAAAAGTAAAATCTTCAGTAAAACATCCCCATGGGTAATTTGGAAGGCCAATGAGGTATTCAGTCACTTGTGCCTTTCAGGGAAGAGGGAAAAACAAACAAAAGCAACTAGAGGAATGGCTTTCTCACAAAAGTCTGATAAGCTCTGAGTACTCAGCATTAATTCCTGAGTGCACTTGTGTTTATAGGCACGACACAGTAGCTATGTGAGTATGGACAAAGAATTCTGCAATAAGGTACACATCAATGGTACACATAGATGACCCTGTGTATCTTGCTTGACTATTATTGCAAACACCCAGCAGATGCCTGGAACATACTAGGTTACAAATACCATACAATATTTCCAGTTTGTAATATGAGAGAGAATTTAAAAGAAAGAAATGATATGACACCATTATTTGTTGTTTGCTATTCACTTTTTAATTTTTTTTCTTTTGTTACCTATAGAAAAATTTTACAAAGCTTTAGTGATGCAACTCTTGAGTCTTGTAGAATCCAGAAAAATTTGCCTCCTTGAACACCGTATGCACTTCTGGGCTTTGGCTTCTCCATAATAGTATCCTGGTAAGATCTGGAGTCCTTGATGTTGTTCTTCATTTATTTTTCTTTATCCTGAAACTCTTACACAAATAACTTCAGTATAACAGTATTTCAGATTTGCTCATTTTCTCCCTTGGAAATTGACCATCACTCTTTATACTCTTTAAATATTATAGAAGGTCTGTCATTTATTAGGTTTTCCACAAAGGTTTGAATTTCACTTTTCTTGATATCTTTTTCTTTTTTTCTTTAAAAATATCTTTAATTCATTTTCTGTTTTATGTTCGTTTTCTTTTTGCTTTACTTAAAAACTCTTTACTTTCCATTACTTAATAAGGCAAATGGAAAACCATTGTTGGCTGGAAATCTCATTCTTACTAATTTCTGTTCAAACACTTTGTTTTATGTATCTATTGTAGTTCATTATTTTGTGGACCCTTGAACAGACAAATGTTTTTTCTTGCTTGTCCCTCCAACTTGAAAAATTTGTTATCTCCCCAAATAATCCAAAGTTTTCCAAGTGTTATTGGTGTAGTGAGAAAAGCAGATGTTTTTAAATTGCCAATGGTATAATTTTATAAGCATTTTTTTCAATTTTACTGATCCATGTGTACCTTTTCTTAGTATATTGGAATCAGCATTTGTATTCAAACACATTTATTCAATCTTTTATTCTTATTGAATGGCTCTATTATCTGATAAATAAGCTTTCATTTACTTTTTACCCTGTGTTCTAGATTCTCTTGAAATCCTTTTTCAATACTCAAACTGTCTTAAGTGTAGACATGGCATCATATTCTTAACTTTTCTTTCACATCTGTTCTTGATGATATTATGCATTTAGAACCTTGCTATTTTTCCGTCCTGACTCCTGAAATTTTATAAAATGCCAAATAATACTTTCATATATTCCAAACACCCAAGTATATACTCTGAGCCAAAGCTATAGTCACAATAACTGCTATAACCATACAAGGCCAAGAGGTAACTCAAGGGAAGGCACACTATGTATGTATCTGTGTCTTCATGGAGGTTAAAGAAACCCATGTACTTCCCCTTTGTCATTTAACATGATGATAACGACTTTTTCAAAAATCCGTTTTCTCCTGTGAAGTCTATGAAGGCAGAATTTTTGTCTATTTGCTCTCTATATATCCTGAGTCCCTTGTACATTGTCACATGTAAATTACTTTTTGATAAATGGAGGAGAATACGAGTTTCTCAGGGGTAGAAGCAGTGGTTTTGCAGACAGAGCAAACAGCCTGTAGTTGGGCTCTACGTGCCACAAGATTTCCCCTCCGTGCAATGATTCTGGGCTAAAGATCTTTAATGCGACCTGTTCTTTTTTCAAGTTTAGGTATAATACAGTATTTCCTTTCTAGCCAATGAACACTTACATTCCATTGTTTTCATTTCCATGGGTTACATGCATACATTGTGCGTGTTTTCCTAGTCCTTCTTCCTACACTACATCTTCCCGAGGGCACTCAATTGCTCCCACCTCAAATGTTCCTATGCCGATGCCTCCAATTTGTCTCTAGCCCCCACTCTGTTCTGAGCTCCAAGAGCATAAATACAACCAAATCCTAACTATTATCACTTCATTTACCCACAGATCTTTAAAATTTGGCCTGCCTCTCTGGTCTGCTTTGTTCTATATTTCACTGATGGCACCAAGAACCATCCAATTTCGTAAGCAAGTAAACTGGTCTCCATCTCGATGCCTTCCCGTCTTTACTCTCACTTTCAATCAGCAACTCCTGTGTATTCTGGTCCTGGAGGGCTGGTGAATTTGTCACTTCTTTTCACCCCCATTACCAACTCCCTTTCAGTTCACAATCAATTTAGGCCAAGATTACCTGAAAAGCATAGCATTTTTGCCTCCGATTTCACCCTCCTCCACACTTCTGCCAGACTGATGTTTGTAAAATGCAGACTTGATCTTGGCCTTCCCAGCCTCAATTTTATGGCTTCCTGCACAAGAATTTTATTAATTAACTGCATATTATTCATTGCCTCCTTCTTGCTTGAAAATAGAGCCACAGTTATATTCAAGATAGATCATTTAATGTTACAGGTTCAGAAAGGGGATGTGTACTTTTGTCATTCCTCCGTTGGTTTTTGTTGTTGTTGTTGTTGTTCCTGGAATATGGCTGTGATATTGGAACCCAAACATTTATTTTGGACTGTGGGACTATGAAGAGAGAAGCTATAAACTAAGGATGTGGAGGAGCCACAAAGAAGGAGGCTGAGTCCCTGATGACTATGGATGGAATAGACACACCGGCCCTGGCCTACTTTGCTTCAAACTTCTTTTATACGAGAGAGAAATAATCTTCACCTTGTTTAACCACATACTTGATTTAAAAATTTTTAATTGTTAAATAATTGCCAAATATAATCCTGATTTCTGGATAAGCTACCTAATTTGTGGGGGGATAGTACAAATAAAAAGGCAGGGCTCCTTGTTCAAAATTATTAAGACTTTCAAGGCAGCAACATCAGAGCATTAAAACCAAGCAAAGCCCCTCTTTAAGCCAAGATTCTTGGGAGATTGCATAGGTTGTAAAATGAAGCTAGTCCTATCTGATTGAGAGATTATTATTACTTTTTGATTAATTACTTTTTGATTAATGTTTCACTAGGCCCTTAAGTACTCTGGTATTTGCTTACTTTTCCCAGATTTTTCTTTTACCACTTGCATTTATGCTGCAATCATAATGAACTATTATCAATTTCTTTATATCCCTGGGATATACTTACCCACCCAGCATCACCTGTGTTCTTCATTTAACTAATGCCTAGTCTCCCTGAATGTTTCAATTTTGAGGTCATTTCTTTCTGGGAGACTTCTCCAGCTTTCCAAGTCTAACTTAGATACCCCAGATATAAACTTCCATTGAACCTTATACTACTTCTAACTTATGTATTCAAAAATTATAACATTATTATTTATTCTATGTCTGACTACAGTGTAATCTTTGTGAATGAAGCATGACTACTTTACTCAACTTCATATTCTTAGCACCTAATACAGAATAGGGAACATAGAAGTTGCTCAAATATTTACTATTGGATGATGAATAAAAGATAACTTTTAGGGTGTAGAAGCCCTGGATTTTATTTCTAAGAAATTATTTTGCATTTTTTTTTGAGCCAACCAAAATGTTGAGGGTAAAATAGTAAAGCAGACAGATAAAAATTGTTAGTTTTTGAAAGGGAGAGTATTAAATGTCAAGAAGTCTACAGTAAACATTCAAAGTCTAAAGGGACATAGAACACACTGTGTGTTCCCTGTTGTAGATCTCCATAGGCAGAGTGTCAGAGCCTGTGTGGCACTGAAAATCTAAAGCAAAGAAACTGGATCAACATTTTTCAAATGTGATATATAATTAATAACAATATGCAAAGACTTCTTAAGTACCATATTGACTTAAGACATATTTTCAGTCCATGCAAGTGATTTTGATGCCTACATAAATATTTGGTAAACTGCACAAAGTTGGGAGGTCCTGTGTAGATCATGAAAGCCGGCACAGACATCAGGCACAAGAATTAGTAATTATAGACCAAACAGAAATCAATTCAGGGGGATAATGCCTGGCCTTATAAAACTGTACAGAAGCACGATCCTTTTTGTGTAGGTACATATGATTACTTTATAATCTTAAGCTAACCATTTTAATGACACATGAAAATAGATATCTTCATTACTTACTGGATTTGTTATACCTATCTAAGGAGTTGGTTCTAGGTAGAAAATGCAAGATTTTCCGCTGTCATTTAAACATAACACATAAGCCTCTGACTGTCTGGAATTCATAATAAAATTCCAAAGCTTTTCACAATAACTACTGAAATTTTGTTTTTGGATAATCATAGAGTATGAATAGAGACAAGTGCTTGGATGCTGGGTGTGTGTGGAGGGAGATATGTTTTGCTTACATTTGGTTTTTGTTTGATTTGAAATACATAAGTCATTTTCTTTTCCTTTTTTATTGATTAACTTCCATTAATTCATTTCCTTTGAATCTTATTTATCTTGCAATTGTATGATTTAATTGCATTTTTTTTCCTCTCTTTCCCCTCCTCCCCACTTGAATTTACTTCTATTTTTAATGGGCCCTTTACCTTCTTTCCCTTTGGTATTTCTCTGCATTTGTTCCTTTAGATGTTTTATCTCACATCTCTCTCTTGCTCCATTGAGAATTCAGGAAAATGCACTTCTTTGGAGGCACATACCACCTGTCTCCTTCCTTGCTCAAACTCATTCCTTTTGCTTTCTTCGTGTTTATTCCTTCCCAGCCTGTTTCCCAACCACCTTTTGAAATCCCCCTTCTACTTGACCTTTCTAATTTTCACCCTCCAATTCCATTTCACTCCTTTTTTCTTTGTGACTGTGGGGCAGTGTTACGTAGAACGATTCTGAGACCGGGATCCAAAGGGAGCTAGTTTTAAACCTGGCTTGTGTCTTGCTCCTTGGGCAAGTACTTGGTTGTCTCTGAGCGTCAGTTTCCTTCTCAGTGAGACTGAG
Source organism: Avahi laniger (assembly GCA_963575035.1). Lineage (NCBI taxonomy): Eukaryota > Metazoa > Chordata > Mammalia > Primates > Indriidae > Avahi > Avahi laniger. The sequence goes on along the minus strand of CAUYSK010016126.1, from coordinate 81,618 downwards.
ATCATAATAATCACCTGCAAGATTGCTGTCGGGATTAGCCATAATGAAGGTAAAGTGCCAGGCTTGTAGCCGGCACTCCACGTTAGAGGGCCCTTCTTGTCATTCTCATCCTTATTACTGTCCCAGTAGGATTACTGTATTCACTAGTGCAGATGTTAATAGCCTTGTTACTTCATTATTCTTTTCAATCTAGACCCTTAAGTTGTGCAGCTGGACTTGCTTCCATTTTAATTTGACATGTTTTGGGGCACTTTGTACAACAGGTTTAATTGAAGGGCTACATTTATCACCTTTTCATAAATAAGCACTAATGCATACTTGTCCTCTATATAGAAAATGTTTGTATTTTTAGACTCTGTTTTTGTTTGCCAATAATTAGTTACAATCCCTTTCTGTCTTTAAATCAACTTGTACAATTAGATTAACAGACCATTTTTGTAGTATGTTACACTTTTATTGCACATTTTAAACTGCAAGTAAATATGCTTCCTTTTCTAGGAACCATGATGACGTTATTTCTTTTTTTTTCAAACTAGTTCCCAATATTTTCCATGACTATAGACATTAGTACAAGTTTTCTGTTGTCTAAGGACTGGATTCTTAATTTAGGTAATTTAAAAACAGAAATACTCTCAATGAATTTCAGAAAACTTCCCACTAAAAAAGTTCTTTAGGACTACATGAGCTGATTTACAGCATTAAATCCAGCAATCTACCAAAAAGAAAGCTCAGTACTTTGTTTGATTCTTGGGTATCAGATATATGGACTAACTCACAAATGGCATCTCTTGAGTGGAGCCCAAACCAGTTAGCTAGGGGAAGCATTCCATCAAGCAATGGCATACTCCCTACCATTAGGGGCACAAAATTCAAATGACCTCTTGAAATTAAAGGTCTCTTTGATGATTTTTCCAGTTGAAGCCTTTGGCAAAAGTAGGCAAGCTCAAATGAGAGATAATATATTTAGGGTTTTCAATTCATTATGTCCCTTGCAGACTTTATTTTCCATCAGATTCACTTAATTTGGAGAAGCAATTATTAGCCCACATATTAGCTTCAGTTTGCTATAACAAAAACAAACAAACAAACAAAAAACTAACCAAACAACCCTCTCTTCCCCCCAAAAAAACCCACTATAGATTGGGTGATTTAAACCACAGAAATTTATTTTGTCGCAGGTCTGGAGACTGGAAATTCAAGATCAAGGTGCCGGCATGGTTGGTTTCTGGGGAGGGCTCTTGCTTCAAGTTGCAGACAGCCACCTTCTCACTGTGTCCTCACAGGAGAAAGAGAGAGAGACAGAGAGAGAGAGAGCTCTCTGGCTTTTCTTCTTATTAGAAGAATCTTATCAACCCAGAAACTCCAATTCATACTTTAATCCTTTAGGCTTTTCCTCATCCCGTAACTGCTACCTACATGGAGTATCTTCCAACATGTTCTCACAGTATAAGCATTTTTGTATGGTGTTTATATGTGTCTCTGTCCTACTAGATTTTGAGCTCCATAAGGATAGGGAGCTATTCATACTTGTAGTCTTGATGCAAAACCTGGATACTTATAATACACATTATTAAATAAATAAAATAACCACGTTTTTGGCTTCTGGCTTTGGGAACTGCGTTAATCATATTTTTGTTTATGTGCTATTAAGCAAAGCTGTTATTTTTCTTTATGTATATTGACTTGATAATGATGTTTATGCTAAAGTTCCCTAAGTTTTCTTAGTTACTGCAATTCTTGATGTACATATAATCATTTTTCTCCCTTTCTTTCTCCATCTGTTTTGGTAGGAACTGAAAAGAGCAGATACTGAGCCAAAGTTAGGATCTGTATCATAGTAACAGACTGGGTTTCAGACAGTTCCTCTTCCTCCATTGCTCCTGGGTTTCTGGATTTGTATTATAGAAGTTAATGCGGAGATTTCACTTAATGTGCAAGAGATCATGAGATCATCATAAGAGCGACAGAAGTTGGAAACCAAAATATTTCTTCTGGGATAGAAGCCAATTATTACTATACAGAAACAAACAAACAAAAAGTCCAGATCTAACAATTTCATTAGTTTTCTCTTTTTAATAATCTTGTCACATGTACTCAAGTGTGAATATTTTTTGTTAAAAATGTTCCATTGTCCTAACACTAAAAACTTCATTGACATAATTTTTTAAAAAGAAATTCAGTGATGCTAATTCCAGGTGGTTCTTTCTACATTCTGCCCTGTGATAAACATTTATTTCATGACAGTAGCAGAGCAAATATAAAACATAAGCTCTTGACAGTCAAGAACTGCATTTTAATCCATTAGATTTTTAATACCCTTTATTTTTAATTCAATATTCCCAAATATACCACTTTAACAAATATTCTTTCAGAAGTGACAGGTATTAAGATCACTTTAGGGAATTCTCTGAATTTTTCTTTTACAGTCCCCAGCTAACAGATTTGATGAAACCTTCTATCCACACATTTCTGCTATAGTAACAGTTATACCAATAATAAGAGATAAGAATTTATATTTCAAAATACTATAGCTGAACTATGAAAGTCATATGATCATTTTTATGATCATTGTTAGAAATAACCTAGAATATTCTAAAATAGCTAGAAGATATTTAAGCTACTAATTGATAACAAAGAAGCTTTGCTCTTAAATGTTTTTCAGAAAAATAAAGAATCTTTATAAGTTTTGGTGAGAAATTATTGCCTCTAGGACTTGTTAGCTGTTCACTTACATATTATGTCTTCAAGGATTTGAGTTAATGGATACTATTATTTTAATTACCTAATGTTACACATAAATGTTGCATTTTTAATAGCAATTTATTGTGAATATATTAAGACTAAATATAAGTAATGTTTGATTTATAAATATAAACTAAGTACTGAAATTTCAAAAAATAACCTTTATATTAAAACTAAAAGCTATCATAAATGAATTTTGACTAAAAATTTATGTGAAATTGGCACCTTTTTTTCCTTTCTGTATTACAGAGGAGCCCTTAATATCACATGAACATTCTTCAGGTTCCTTTAGAAATTATAATACCGTGGCCCTAAAATATAATTCCTACTAGGACAGGGATTTCGTCTGCTTTATTCACTGCTATAAATCTAAAGGGTCTAGAAATAATGCTTAATACATAGTAGATACTCAAAAATATTTGTTTAAAGAATAAATGTAGTATTACTTCTTGGTTACCAGGTCAACGGACAAAAAAGTTTGGAATATCAACCCAGTAATTCAAATATGATCCCTTTGATCTTTGTTAACAATATAGACACTTCTGGTGACAGAAAGTATTTCATTTTAATTCAAAGATGAGAAAGAATAAAGAGATATTTGACAGGGATTGCTTTTCTTGGGATAAAACAATGAGGATGAGAACATTTTTACAATATAAAGTAGACTGATCTTGTCGAATTTTGGGATTAAGACTTTTGCTGCTTTCTATTAATATTTCCTTATGTTACCTATAAAAATCAAATAATGAAATGGAAAAAATAATGCAAATAAATATTCAGATACTCTTCTGGAATGGTTTTGAAAGGGTTTTGGAAATTTGATCTTAAAAGCAAACCAGAAGAATCCCCTTGGTCAATCACAATTCTACTAGTCGTCTTGACCTGTGCATTTTATCCACCTCTTAAATCACCCTTTACCCCTTCACACACCAAAATGGATATAGACCTTACTTAATACTGGAATCCTCAAGAGCTATTAATACCTTTTAATTTTTCATATGTAAATTTGTTCATAAGACTTAAACCTGTGTAAATATCAGACATTCCCCTACTTTGAGAAGTCTAAAACTCCTTGGAAAAAAATTTAAACAGCTTCTAATTTAGCTAAGATGCCTTAGAATTTCAGTAATTAGGGTGAAAAAAAGTTCTGCAGCTTAATTAATGTTTAAGTGTCTTTGAAAGTGACTTTCACTGACACCGCTGACCCGGGAGTGAGGGGTCCCATCTCCTTCTGACAATGAAACTAAAAATTCAACAAAATCTTCTATTATATTGCAGTTTGTAACCTGACCAGCTGTCACAAATCATTGTCTCTTTATCCTGACAAGTAGTAAAACACCCCAAGGAACCTTGTTTTGTAGGGATCTGGCAAAACAATGATTAAAATAATGATAGTGTGTAGGAGGCAATGTATGTGCAAACCCTCTTTAAATTCTGTAGTATTCTATTCATATTATCTGTTTTCATTACCCATAATTGAAGTTGTCATGACTTACTGTTTTCAGTGCTGGGTGAGAAAGTCTTTATTTAACTCATGTTTCCTTTTGCGTTGGCTCAGAAAGTATGTCTCATGGACATTTATTGCAATGGCTTTCTGGAAAGCTTCCTCGTTTGCAGTATCTTTGTGGGAGATTTTTTAAGGTTACATAGCTGGTTTCCAAATGTGGCATTTTAGTTGGTAAATGAATTATTTGTGAAGGAAAGTCACTGTGCAATGTATTATTGAAAATACTGAAGATGATGCAGTTTGCTAACTTTTTCTGAAAATAGTGATTCCTGCATATATTAATATTAATTGAACCTGGAGTTTGTAATGGAAAGAGTTCAGAAACTGAAAGAAAAAAATTGGACTCTAATGAGGAAGTGCTAGAAGGCATGCTCATTAGTATCCATTGGAACTTTAACCCGCAAGAGTACAAGTGCCTATTCTCTATGTCAATACTAATTCACATATCCATGCCTTGCCTTACAAAAGGGCAGGAAAACTGACTCCTCTTTCTAGTCATCCTCATTTCATTCTGTGTCTGTGGGGTGTGTGTGTGTGTGTTCCTACGCCTATGTGTTCTCAGCAGTAGTCATGTGTTTCAGTACATATATATTGACATTTTTAGATGCAAAAAAAAAAAAATCAGCTTATGGTGTATTACCAGTTGAAATTTTTCCACCTAGTCCCTCAGTTCCTGCTTATCATTTGTTTATTTATTTTTTTACTGCAAATCTTTGCTCTGCTTTAAGCAGCTACTAATGAGAGGTGATCCCCCAGGCAAGAAACAACATAGGCAATTGGGGGAAATCCTGCTCTGTGATCTTCTCCCATTAACAAATGCTTAGATAACTTAGCTCAAAGAATTTCTGCTGCTTGGTCAGCAGTAGAATGAACACCAGTTTATGTGAGAGGCAGAGGCCATAAACTAAATTTCTATCGGGAAAGTGATATTTTACCTATATAGCAGTCATACTCTAGGTATATGTATTAATGCATCACTATAATTTAACTTTATATAATTTTTGTGCTAACTTTGAGAAGTCACAGACACACCTTTGATCTTTCCTGGAATAGTTCTATCAAACTATATGTCCTCACCCTAAAATCACCCTGAAATGTTAGGTTTGCATCTTGTGTTACAGGGAAGAGTAAATAGGGGAGCAAGACAGGGCTTTTTTCTAGTGTATGATAATTTTCTTTCAAATATGTGCGTCAAAGATGTGTTATACAGTTTGGTAAACTCACCTTACATGTGCGTAAAGATTACATCTCTTTTCTAAGAGCCTACCATGAGCTTTGAGAATAGAACACTCAAATGGTAGGAACTGGCCTTGTTGCAAATCATGATTTCCCATTAATTTCTATACTCGTCCACATTTGCATGTGTAGACTATGTTCTGCAGCTAGTAAAAACACAAGTTTCTAGCCAAAATTTAGGCCATCCTATCCTCTTGTTCCACCATCTTTAGTAATGGCTGCTATACCTCCGGGCATCGCATAGAAATTTCAGGCATAGGCAAAAGGCAGAAGCAGCAGAACTGTTTCATTGGCCAAGACTGTAACACATGGTCATCAGGGAAGCAGTGAGAATGGGTTTTAGCTTTTACAGCCTCCGATAGTACATGTGGGCAAACTTCTATCTTTCACAAGTCAAAGTGCCTTTGTTCTCTTTGCCAATTTAGAGGCACCAACTCATGTGCAAAGCAATCATTTGCCATTTATTAGAAATGCTCAGGAAAAGTTGCAGAAAAAATACTCAAAAATAGCACATATATCATAATTTTAGTCACGAAAATAAAACATGTTTAAGGGACAAAAAGAAATAAATGATTGTGTAATGTCTTAAGTTTTTATCACAGCGGAACATAGAGGATCTGTGTTCAACCTGAGCCTAGCTGTCCCTAAAGACCTATGGTGCAGGGGTCTCATTCCGTGTCCTTTCTCAGGCAAAACTCCAACTGCAGTCTAGGAACACTGAAGTACATTCAAGGCAATGAGAGTTTTATATTCATAAGAACCATAGAACAAGGCTCATTAATGTACTTACAAGACCTAAAAAGGAACTAACGATGTGTCTCTTATTTCCCCACTGAGAAATCCATCAGCTTTCTTTGTTCAAGAGCTCAATTGCCAAAAGCCTTTACCGTCTGTTTCTCAATGTTAGTTCCTCAGTAGCAATCAAAGAAAAACAGTTGGAAACATTTTCCTAAAATATTTATCCTGTAGATTGTTATTGTCAGAGGCTTTAAAAATTTCTTTGCTTCTGTGATACTTTTTAGAATAGCACACTTTCATAGTAAACTATGTCTGAAAAGACTAATATAATTTAAAAACAAAAATTTTGGAAGCTAGAATAAACTTCAAGATCATTTTTTGAAGCCTACCCATGTTTCAGGATGCAAGGTAACACTATGCTCATTTTAAGGAAGATATACTAAATCCAGAATGACCTTAATAAGTGTTATGGGAGAAAATGTCAAACTAGTGTTGAGAGGAAGGGATAGTATGCAGTTCAGGCAGTCAAATCAGCAGAGAGCTAGCTGTTGGATTTCCAGGCAGGGGTTAGGGAGGCAGATATTTTGTTTCCCTTTAAAAGAAGTTGTAAGCAGATGATCATCAGTGAGTGTGACAGTGGATAAACTGTCACTGTGTGCTACATGAATGACTGATTAGATGAAAGACTGACTGAGTGAATGAGTGAATGAAAGAGTTTGGGGGACTCAAACCAGAAATAAAGTTCAAAAGAAGATCACCATTCCAAGGGCCAAGAACAAGCCATTGCTGAGAGCTTATGTAACTAGGGTGCAGACAAACAGGCATAAGAGAGGGACCTACTCAGACTATTCCCTTGTTCTTAGCCATGAGAATTTTAAGAGTACCATTCAGAAGAGTGAAACAGAGACATATCCCCAGTTCTAATCCAGGGCACCAGTTGAAATAAATGGATTTCTGTTTCCTGCGTTTTTATGCTGGGAAGAAGAAAAAAAAAAGAAACTGGTCAAATTTCCAACACAAGAAGAATTTTCAAGATTCATTTTGTATTAAAAGAGGATCCAAGGATGTTAGAAGGGAACACGGAGTGGGAGACTATTGAAACCCAATATTAATTGATTCTGCCGGTGAGGCCTAAGTCAAGTATGACTGCGCTGGAGGTTTGGTCTTGGCCATCGCAACCAGTAGAAATAATGAGAAAACAGAATTAGCTCAAATCAGAGCTTGAATTCTCAGAGAGTCACCTAAATGACTGATTTTTTTTTTAATAATTTTTTCAAATTGTTCAATGCACAAAGTTTTAAAATTCAGGAATTTTTACAGGGGTATGGCAGCAGTGACAAGCAGCACCTGCTCTACCCCTCTCCATTTCTCATTCTTACTTCATAGGGGCAGCTGTTTTAAATATTTCTCCTAGTAATCACCTCCAAATGTCTAAGAATGCTTACATGATATTTTGTGAGTTTTCAGATTTAGTTTCAGATACTGTATTTCTGCCAGGGAAGATGAGGATATAGCTTTCTACACCTGACCGGCACTTCTGCCTACACACACTTAGCTTCCCCTCCCCAAGAGTTCATGCATTAACATCATTATCCCATGCATATGCTATTATCTTCATGTCAATATTGTTCATAATTAAATCTTTTAATACATAAAAATTACATTTTCTGTCTCGTGCAAATTTTTTTTTTGCAGAAATTAAAGATTGCTTAATTTTTCATTTGTTTAGTCTTCTGTACTTCTATCATGAATTCTACTCTCACACTCAAAAGTGTATATTCATGTTTGTTTTAAAAATTATATTTTCATTTTAGTTTTTCTTCTTGGCATCATTCTTTATAAGAGCCTTCTATCTCTACTCTGATAAGCCCTGGTTGTTCTCTGAGCCTTTCAACATCACCCTGAGGATTCCCTTCGCCTCTCTCAGATTAAATCTCTAGTGTTCTTGATACCATGTTGTTTGGTTTCTTGATTACCTTACCAATTTTGGTAGAATGTATCTTTCAATATGATACTGAGAAGAAAGGAGTGGGGGGTGAATACTTTGAAATCATGCACTGCTAAAAATTTCTGTCTTCCATTCTTGCTTGATAAGAGGGCTAGATATAAAACTCTAGCTTGGAAAATAATTCCCCTTAGAATTGTCAAGGCATTATTCAACTGTCTTCTGACTTCCCGGGCTGATATTGTGAAGCATAATGCTGTACATATTCCTGATATTTTATGAGACCTGTTTCTCTGGAAGTTTTTCTTATTCTTTATTTGATCTTTGCGTTTTGAAATTTCACCGTGATGCATCCGGGAGAGAATTTTTCTTCATCCTTTGGTGTGTTAGTTTGCTAGGGCTGCCATAACAAAATACCACAGACTGGGGGGGCTTAAACAACATAAAGTTATTTTCTCACAGTTCTAGAGGCTAAAAGTCCAGGTAAAAGTTGTTGGTAGGATTGGTTTCTTCTGAGACCTTGCTCCTTAGCTTGCAGATGAGAACTTCTCTCTGTGTCCTCACATCCTCATTTTTTTGTGTGTGTGTGAATGTGCCCTGATATCTCTTTGCGAGTCCAAATTTCCTCTTCCTATCAAGTCAGCAATGGGATGGGATCAGGGCCCAACCTAACCACCTCATTTAAACTTAATTACCTATTTAAAGGCCCTATTTCCAAATATTGACACATTCTAAGGTAGTGGGGATTAGGCTTCAACATATAAATTTGAGGGGGACCCAATTCAGTCTATAATACTTGGGGTATCCCCTTTAGTTCTAACATATTTCTTTGAATTTTTTTAATTGTTTACTCTTCATCAATTTTTTCTGCTCTTTCTTTTTTTGAGAGTGATATCATATGGATGCTGGATTTCTTAATCATCTAATATCCTAATATTTTAGTTCTAATTTTTCTCTCATTCTATTTTTATTTGCTTTTCGAGTAGAGTTCATCAGCTTTTTAAAAATATTAATTTCATTTTCATATTATAGTTTTACTTTTTAACACATTTTATATTATCTGTTCTTGTTTCATTTAGTTTAATCATTTCCCTTATTCCTAAAATACCATAAGATATTAGAGGTATATTTTTTATTCTTTCATTTATTTATTTTTTATTTCAGGAAATTAAGGAGGTACAAACATTTTGGTTACATGTTATGACTTTGCCACATCCCAACCATGCTTTGAGATGTGCCCTTCCCCCCTACAATGCTCACCGCAACCAATAGTTGTGAATTTACCCACCCCTAAACCCCCATCCCGCAAAGAATATTACTATTGTGAGCACCTTAGTGTTGATCAGTTAGTGCCAGTTTGATGGTGAGTACATGGGATGCCTATTCTTCCATTCTTGTGATACCTCACTTTGGAGGATAGGCTCAAGCTCCATCCAGGAAAATATAAGAGGTGCTAGATCACCATCATTTTTTATAATTGAGTAGTATTCCATTGTATACATATACCATATTTTATTAATCCACTCAGGGACTGACAGGCACTTGGGTTGTTTCCACATCCTTGCTATAGTGAATTGTGCTGCCATACACATTTGAGTGCAAGTGTCTTTATTATAGAATGACTTTTGTTCCTTTGGGTAAATGCCTAACAGTGGTATTGCTGGATCAAATGGTAGTTCTACTTGCTTTTCTTTGAGGTATCTCCAAATTCTTTTCCACTGAGGTTGCACTAATTTACAGTGCTACCAGCAGTGTAAGAGCGTTCCTATCACTCCATATCCTCACCAGCATTTGCTGTTTTGGGATATTTTGATACAGGCCAAATTTACTAGAGTAAGGTGATATCTCATTGTGATTTTGAATTGCGTTTCCCTAATGATTACAGACGTTGAGCATTTTCTTATGTTAGCTGGCCATTATTCTGTCTTCTTTTGAAAAGTTTCTGTTCATTTCCTTCACACATTTATTGATGGGATTGATTTTTTTTGAGTTCTAGGTAGATTCTTGTTATCAGCCCTTTATCGGTTGTATAGAGAGCAAATATTTTCTCCCATTATGTAGGCTGTTTATTTGCTCTAATGATAGTTTCCTGGGATGTACAAAAGCTTTTTAATTTGATCAGGTCCCATTTATTTATTTTTGTAGCTGCTGTGATTGCTTTGGGGGTCTTCTTCACAAGTTCTTTGCCTAGGCCAATGTCTAAAAGAGTCTTCCTTACATTTTCTTCTAGGATTCTTAAGGTTTCATGCCTTAGGTTTAAGTCTGTTATCCATCTAGAACTGATTTTTGTAAGAGGTGAGAGATGGGGATCCAGTTTCAATTTTCTGCATGTAGCTATCCAGTTTTCCCAGCACCATTTATTAAAAAGGAATTATTTTCCCCAGTGTATATTTTTGTTTGCTTTGTTAAAGATTAGATGACAATATGTGGATGGTTTCACCTCTGGATTCTCAGTCCTGTTCCAAAGATCTATTTCTCTATTCTTGTGCCAGTACCATGTTGTTTTAGTTGCTATATCCTTGTAGCATAACTTGAAGTCTGGTAGACTGATACCTCCCAGTTTGTTCTTTTTGCTTAAGATTGCTTTGGCTATATGAAGTCTTCTCTGGTTCCATACAAAGCATATAATTATTTCTTCTGAATCTGTAAAGAATGATACTTGTACTTTGACGGGGATTGCATTAATTTTGTAGATCACGTTAGGTAGTATTGACATTTTAACAATGTTGATTCTACCAATCCATGAGCAAGGTAGATTTTTCCATCTGTTTACATTTTCTACAGTTTCTTTTCTTAGTGTTTCATAGTTTTTTCTGTATAAGTCTCTCACCTCTTTCATTAAATATATACCTACATATCTGATTTTCTTTGAAGCTATTGTAAAAGGTACTGCATTTTTTATTTGAGTTTCGGCTTGACTGTTATTGGCATATAAGAATGCCTCCGAAACCCCGAAGGGATGTTCCTTGACAGTGCTAGGGAGATGTGCTCTCGTCCTGTATTGCCTTAGAGGTGTTTTAGCCTGTTGGGTTGTCTCTGCCCTGTCATCTTTACCTCTTGCCAAAGGAGATTTGTAAGTTTGGACCCCTTGCTTAGTCTTCCAGGTGGTGAATCACTTTTGTGTGAGTTACTCCATTGCCCTCTGCTAGTTTGAGAAGGAAGGCACTGCGTTGGGCTAGGAGGTTTTGTTGCTTGTAGTTTGTGTGGAGGAGTCGATTATCAAGGTATTCCAATACCTTTGTTTTGGTCTCTAAACCCCCAAATGGGGTATACCAGTGCCCCAATATTTGGGGCATGACTTGTCACTCTAAGGGTTACTTGAGTTCTGTTGCTGCTTAGGTGGGGTAAGAAGAGCAACAGGTTCCTACAAGCCTGAGAGCGTATACTTCCGTGGTTGCTCGATTTCCTGCTAGGGGAGAGCTGCTAATACATTAGTCAGGGCTCTTTCATCACACTTGCGAGGCAGCCCCAGATGGGGGGTGTCAATTGGTGCAATTGCTGAGGACTCAGGTCAAAATTTTCCTTCCCGGACTGCAAGCCCCAGAGCTGGCAGCAGCCTGGGCGCCAAGGGTGAGCCCTAGTGTTATGTTCTTATCAGATGATCAAGACCAACCCACTGGTCCGATTCAACAGTCTGTCCCCTTTTGCTCAGTTCCAGGATCCCACAGATTCACCCCAGTCACACAGAAAAAGTGACTTTTCTCCTTTCTCCCTACCTCCAAGGGTGTAGCCTGTCCTGCTGGGCTGGGGATGGGGTGTTGCCTGAGACCACCGCACATTGCAGTCCAGAAAAACTCTTCTCTTGTTTCTCCCCTCCTCCGGGGGTGGGGTCTGACCTGCTATAGGGGAAGTCAAGCAAGTCTAGCCGCAGAACTGGGGGGAGGCATTGCCAGAGGCCGCTGCATGGAAAGAGGCTTCTGTCTTTACTCTGCCCTTCCAAGGAGGGGGTTAGCCAGGTTGGCATGAAGTACAAGTAGCCTGGTGGGGTGGGGAGAAGCGCTGCCCCAGGCCACTGAGGGTCTCAGCCAAGAAGGCAGCTTCTCTCTGTATTCCACCCCTCCAAGGGCGGAGCTTGGTAGGCCTGGCGACGAAGTGGCTGGGCCAGAAACTCCTCCAGGCTGCGGGGCTGCTCCACCCTGAACGCAGCCTGATTACTCGGCGCCTCCAAGGGAAGAGCCTGGTCTGCGGGGAGGTAGGAGGAGCCAGGCGCGGGACAAGTTCCTCCAAGCCCTGGAGCAACTGCGCCAGGAAAGTGGCTTCGTTCATTACTCAGCCCCTTCAAGGGCAGGGTTTGACCAGATGGCGTGAAAAGGCCCGTGGCGAGGGGTGTATTGTTCAGAAAACGGCTTCTCTCATTACTCCCCTCCTCCAAGGCTGGGGCCTGCTCTGCTGGGCAGGGGCAGTGGCGCCACCTGAGTCCCTTGCCTGGGCCTGCCCTGCTGGGCTGGAGAAGGGGCGGTGCCCTCTTTGGCAATGCGCCACAGCGTTTCTAGGCTGTGGACGCCCAAAAGGTGGCCGCCCACCCACGGAGACCCTGCACCTGAGGCGACTGTTCAGGGGCAGCGGGCGCTGGACCCGGCGGGCTGTCTGAACGAGCCGCTGGCCGTCCCCTCCGCTTCCCTGACACTCTGACTCGCGCCCGTCCAGTACAGAGTCCCGCAAACTCCGTCCCACCCTGCGCAGGCCGAATCTTGGGCGGTTTCCAGGGGCAGAGCCTCTCTGTCGGCCTTCACCTCCCTTGGTCTGGACCCCCGAGAGCGCCAGAGGCAGAAGCCCATCTCCAAACTCAATCCCATGGATGCAGGATGGGATCACTCACCTAACCCTCCCCGCCCAGCGCGGACCTAGCACCCGGCACTGCAGAGTTCAAAACGTCCCCGACTGTGTCCCTTCTGCACACGGCCCGGCAGCCTGTGCCTCAGCCTCGCACCGACTTCAGACACTTCCCTGCCTGGGCGGGTGTGGAGGTCGGTGGAGGAAGAGTCCTCCTGTGGGTCAGACCACACTGCCCCAGCGGATGTGACCCTCCCATGCGCTATTTCCTATTGTGTGTCTCTCACTCTCCACCTTAGTGCTGGATTCTGTGATTCACCTTTTTTTCCCCAGTGCAGCTTGTCCCGCGCTGCGTCTCTGCAGATTCCCGCTACTGTTCCCGTGGGAGAGCGATCCCCTCGTGTGTAGCTGTCTGCAATCTTTGCCTCTCACTCTGGGAGCAGAGAGCCGGGAGGTCGCCACTAATGGGCCATTTTTTTTTCCCCTGACCAGAGGTATTTTTTAAAACACATTTTCTTCTGCTCTTTGCATTCACTCTCTTTTCTTCTTTCATCTTATACCCTAAAGTATTTGTTAAGATGAATTGTGATCGACTCCTATTTAAGCATGAAGCATGCATTTAAGAATAAAGCAAACACCTCGAAGTTTGGTGTCTAAGAGTGAATCTTATCAACTGGTTGATTCACTGTGGATTACTGTTTTCTTTTCTCGGGCGGGAGAGGGGGACTCAAACTGTTAGTATTTGTAAATTGGTTCTCTTTATTTTCTCCAGAGATGAATACTTAAATTTCTTGGCAATGGGATATGAATCTGTATGCCAAAATTCTTAGGAATTTGTGGAATAGGTAACTAGATAACTAGACTCTAATAACTAGACTATTACTTTATCCCCCTACCCTGAATTTTGGCACTTCTGCTCTTCTGGAAGTTTATAAAACTTTATCTCAGAGACTAATTCCTTCATACAAAGGTTTTAAACTCATCCCACCTGTCTTTTTCTCTATCATTTTGTATCTTATTAATCTTTTTTATGTCATTTTCTTGAGGTTTTTTTTTTTTTGAGGGAGTGGAGGAAAACATGGATATTCAATCCCTCGTAGTTAACCAGGAATCTTTACTCAGATCATGATTAAGGACTGGAGTAATTCTAGAGCAGTGACTTCAACCAGGGACACCTGACAATGTTTGGAACTATTTTTGATTGTCACAACTAAAGGGTACCTATATCTAGTCATTACAGACCAGGGATTCTGCTGAACATCCTACAGTGCACTGGACTTCTCTCCACCCTAAAAAATAATAATTTAGCCCAAAATGTCAATGGTAATGAGACTGAGAAAACCTGTTCTAGAGTGAGTTTAAAACTTTGCCCATAGGTAGGATTTAAAATTGTTAAGGATTTCAGGGATTTTTATATGAGGAACGAGTAAGTTAGATGCTAAAGGCTATAGTAACCAATGGAAATATATTATACAAAAGATGAAAACAATTGCATTTTGAGCCTCTGTTTAAAATATCATAATAAATATTTAGACTAACATTTATGCTGAGATAAAAATTATAAGACAAGAAGTTAACAGAACTATGGATGCATGTTTCTCATAGATAGGAAAATGACTCTATCATAGTGTTTCTCAACTCCGTATGCACATTAGAACCACCTGCAGAACTTTGAAAAAAATACTGATGCCTAATGCACTACACAAACAAATCGAATCGGGATCTCTAGGGGATGGACCCTAACAACACTACTTTTATAAAAATCCCCAAGTGATTCTAATATACAGACAGACAGGTTTGAGAATCAAACCTGGTCTAGATCAGATATCCAAATATTTTTCAACCCCACACAATGGTTAATCACTTTTTGCTTCATTGTGGGCAGCAAACTCTGTTTTCTCTTATATCATGAGAAAGATTAACTATTGTACTTGCATCATGATATAGTCACATAGTTCTTGTTCCTTTGTTCAAAAAAAAAAAAAGGAAAAAAACTAACAAAAGCCTCTTTTTAATTTGTCCTTTATTCTAATATATTCTTTGCACTTTCATTATAAAGTTACAGTCATTTTAAGAAGCAGGGTTTTTTAAGTTTTATATATCTGTGGTGATTTATTTCCTATCCTTTTAATAACACTTGCACAATGCCTGCTTAGCGATGGGTCATCTATCTCAATTTCTTTGACCTTCTGTTTGGGTTTCATCAAAGTGACCATATTCCTTACTAGCATAGATTGTACCTGATTTTGCCACCACAAATATTGATAACCTCAAAAGAGATTTTAAAGGTGAATTAAAATAATCAATACATTTTTTTACTATACTTATTTTAATAATGCTATGAAAATCATGGGCTTTAAGAATGTATTCTTAAATTTTTATGTAATCATTAACATGATTTTAATAAAAACTGTAGAATAATAGAAAATCCAAACATATAAAAATTTATACAATTAAAAATATACATTATGCTACATATTGTGTGACGGTAATAATAATATTGAATATCTTGCTTGCATTTATTGAAAACTTACTATGCACAATGCATATTACATGCATTAATTTATTTAATCTAAATTAATCTATTTAACATAATCTACCTATGTGTAGGTATCACTGAGGAAACAAAAACACAAAAAGAATAAGTACATTGTAAGAGGGCACATAACTCATACTAGCAGAGCCCGAAGAGCCTAACTCAAGAGACAATGTTCTTAACTCCTCTGTTACTATGTGTTTTATATATATGCATAAATGTATAGGAAAAAATTACTGAAAAAAAATACAGCCAAGAGCTGGCACTGTTTGTTTTAAACATTCTGTATTTTATATTTTCCTCTATTGAGTATTTCATAATTTTAAATTGAAAAATAATTAAAATGATTTATTGAGAAATTAAAAATTGTATAACACTTGTTTATTTTAAAATATGTATGTAGAACAATTACCTGTTTGGGTATTTCTTCCTATATAGGCTTATCTTCAGGTATTCTCTCTCTATATATATTGCTTATGTAGAAAAAATAATTCTATGCTTCGTTTGGAACCAGAAAAGAGCCCAAATAGCCAAAGCAACTTTAAGCAAAAGGAACGAATCTGGAGGTACCACTTTACCAGACTTCAAGATATACTGCAAGGCTATAGTAACCAAAACAGCATGGTACTGGCAAAAAAATAGAGACATAGACCAATGAAACAGAACAGTGAACCCAAATAAAAAACCATCCACATTTTGCCATCTGATCTTTGACAAAGTAGACAGCACTATACACTGGAAAAAAGAATCCCTATTCAATGAATGGTGCTCGGAAAATTGAAGAGCCACATGTAGAAGATTGAAACAGGATCTGTATCTCACACTACTCACAAAAATTAATTCGTGATTGATCACAGACTTAAATATAAGACATGAAACCATAAGAATTTTAGAAGAAAATGTTGGGAAAACTCTTATAAGTATTGGCCCAGGCAAAGAGTTTATGAAGAAGACCCTAAATTCAATCACAGCAACTACAAAAAGTAAATAAATAAGTGGGAATTGATTAAATTAAATGCCTTCAATACAGTGAAGAAAACAATCAACAGAACAAATAGACCACCTACAGAATAGAAGAAAATATTCACATACTATACATCCCATAAAGAGCTAATAACCAGAATGTACAAAGAACTAAAAAAAATCAGCAAGAAAAAAATCAAACAACCCTATTAAAAAGTGGGAAAAACACATGAAGAGAACCTTTTCAAAAGAAGATAGATTAATGGCCTATAAACATGTGAAAAAATGCTCCACGTCAATCAATAATCATCAGCAAAATGCAAATCAAAACCACAGTGAGATATCACCTATCCCCAGTGACAATGGCTTTTATCCAAATCCCAAAACAATAGATGCTGGCATGTATGCGGAAAGAGAGTCCCGATGTTGGTGAGACTGCAAACTAGTGCAACCTCTATTGAAAATAGTATGGAGATTCTTCAAAGAATTAAATGTAGACCTATCATTTGATCCAACAATCCCACTACTGAGTATTTACTCAAAGGAAAAAAAATCATCATATCAAAAAGACACCTGCACTAGAATGTATATTGCTGCACAATTCACAACTGCAAAGGAAAAAAGTCACTTTATCAAAAAGAAACTTGCACTAGAATGCTTATTGCAATTATTGCAGCACAATTCATAATTGCAAAGATGTGGAATCAACCCAAGTGTCCATAGATTCATAAATAGATTAATAAAATGTATATGTATACCATGGAGTACTACTCAGCCCTAAAAAAGAATTAATACCTTTTGCAACAATCTGGGTGGTACTGGAGACTGTTCTCCTAAGTGAAACATCTAAAGAATGGAAAAACAAACACCACATGTACTCACTATTAAATTGGAACTAACCAATCATGTGCACAGATGAAAGTAAAACTCAACGGGAATTGTGCAGGTGGGAAGGGGGAGGAGACGGGTGAAAGCATACCTAATGGGTACAATGTATACTACCTGGGTGATGGGCACACTTATAACTTTGATTCAAGCAGTACAACAGTAATCCACGTAGCAAAAACATTTATACCTTGTACTATTCTGAAATAAATATGAATAAATATTGATCTCTGTCCAGGCACCTAAAAAATGGTAGTATTTTGTAATCTATTTTTCAAATATACGCCTCATTAAAATGTTTGTACTTCTTTTGAAACTTCTTCCAGTCTTGTATCTCTTCCCTCTCCTTATCTGAAACATTTTGTTACAACTAAGTTATATTCAGCAATACAATAATATTGCTGAAGACTGATGAATTGTATTCTTAAGAAAATTACTAACATTGATAGTATATTCAGGTGATGTATTTTTTTCTTTATAAAATAATATATGTAATTCTCTATTTTGCTAAAACTCTTCACACTTGCATTAGTGTATTGATGAATGTTAGGAGAAGACATGCTTTCTCCTCCTGTTGTTTCTTTCTGTAAGGAAAGTAGCTTTGATTTACACGTTTCAAAATTTTGCCTGATTTGTGAGAATTCTTATTTACATTCTTGGCATTTTAATAATTAAAGAGTGAATGACAAGAGTAAATCATTGAAAATACCCATTTTTCTTTCTCACATTTTACCTTCTTAATGGAAAGATACTTATCTTACAATGAAGAAACAGAATGGTATATAAGTATTTGGTATAGAATACTAAAAGTTACTGAGGTATTTAGAAGTAAAATATTCCTCAGTGATATCAAAATAAATGTCAGGGTGTAAAAGGTAGAATGTATTATTTCAATATAATGAAGAGCACTTTAGTTTGAAACAATAGAAAATAAGAGAACTGTAAAACTATTGCAAGACAATATGTTTGTTACAAAGTATCTTTTTTCCTTTCGTGACTGGTACATGGGAATTAAAGTACTAAAAATTAAGTATAAAGACACTCTTTTCTAAGGGTTAACAGTGAAGGTTTATTAGTGCAGTCTATTAAATACAGGGAGAGAGAGAAAGAGGAATACCGAATTGTAGAAAGCAACATTCCATACTTCATTGACATAAATGTCTTGTTTGAGATTCTTTTCTTTTTTCATCCTACCAGGTTATATGTCTACTGCATCTTGATTATGAAGATTTTATTTATATGGCAACTATTAAAAATCACCAAACATGTAGCAATTTGCTTTTTAATATACTTTTGCTTTTGATTGAATTTTTTGTCTGTATGGAGATGGATGATGATTGGCTTACTAGCTTAATTTTTTTTTTTTAAGGAATGCTGCTCTCATTTATAAAACCTAAGTCAGTTTACATTTATTTTTCCTGTCCTCAAACTCTCAGAATTTTATAATAACAATACATCTTGGTATACTTGTGTTATTTTCTTTTTTAAACTGAAAAAAAAAAAAAGATTCCTTGGTCAGATATATCAGCAGTCAAATCCTCCCAAACTGAGCTCCAGCTTCCTACACTTAAGGAGCCATCAACCTCAAACCTCCTTCCTAATATGTTGTCACAATAATATAAACAAGGATAGGTTTGAAACTGATATTTTACGTATTCATTTCATGTGTAGAAGTATTTAAGTTTCTCTATATCTTAAATTGTCTTATGCTCCATGACTTTTTGTAACCATAGCAACGCTTTTAAGATTATTCTTTAAACTAAAATTTTAAAAGGAATAACACATTACAAGGTTCTTATCTTTAATATATCCTCAGTTTCTCTCGGCCCTTTACCTAGGCTGTCTTCTCTCCATAATTGCCAAAATGGTTGTGGGCTAGAGAAACAAAAAATATTGAGATGTGGACAGAGCTAATTAGCTTTAGAACCCTAGTCGACCTCCTTATGTGAGAGCCATTATTATAAGTACAAGCCTGCTTCAAACCACTCTCTCATTTGAGAGCAATCATTACAAGTACCATCTGCCAAAGGGGAGAGGGAAGGCTGTTTGGAGCAGTTGGTTTGTAGGATGAGCTGCTCATTGTGTCATTGTGTTCCGGCTCTTTGTTTCAAGAAAGTATGTCTGATTTTACAATGAGCTCTTATGTTTTCTTTTAAACACTGTTTACATGGGAGTTAAACATCAAATAAACAACAGGCATTGATGTTAAGAAATCCAGAGCTGATTTCCTTTACATTCCTCTTTCATCTAGAAGAGGATTATATTTTATTGTTCCTATTTGCATTCAAATCGTTCGCATATGTTGTAATTAAAATCTTTGAAGTTTGCTGATTACCAATATGTGTAGAACAAAGTATCATTTTTTAATCTATATAAACTGTGCAGACAAATTACATATATTACATATATATAAATGCTGTTAGGCACTGATGGTGTATATGTAATAAAATTATTGGATGTGCTTTTTTATTATTAGGGCTTTCTTGCCCAGGTTCCAAGGCAGGATATATACATAATAATGATGACAGCTAACATTTTTGGTATGCTTTATAATTCAGGTGCCTTCTCATTTAGATACATTGTTTTTTTTTTAAATCACACAATAACATTTAGTTGCAATTCAGACATGGTATCATTCAGTGGCAGTGCATGGTTCTAAAGCAGGTGCTGCTATTGTTAAGAGAATGAAAAGTATAATATTGATCAAAGCGGTCATGGAGGCCATTAAAGGAGAGGGTATATAAGATTATTACTGATAGAGAGGAATAAATTAAGAAAGATATAAAAATAGGAATCCAGATTTAGATCCATTTTGAAAAAGAAGATTATAACATTGCTTTAGCACATAACGTGTTCTAAAAAACAGTGCTTAATAAATGTAGAAAGAATTGTCCAGTTGATGAAGTCACACTAAAACTCAAATGCCAATTTGAATAAGAGAGTAATCAGTCAGTAAGAGCCTCTGCTAATTATAATTTGAGAGCAAAAGAGGTATTTTGGTTTAGTCAAGCCGATGGTTGGAGTGGGGATCTAGGATGATCCTCTCATTACCTCATATTGAGGTAAGTTAATATTAAAATGAAGGAGGAAATGGATGATAGACTTGCAAACATAATGGGAATTTTGGTTAATAAAAAAGAGGTACGAAATAAAAGGGTAATCAGAAGGATCAATGTGAAATGGTTATTGCTCAAGCATTGAGTATAAGGCATGCTTTTACATTAGCACTGCCCAATACAGCACTCTGCAATAATGGAAATATTTTGTATTCACACCGACCAATACGACAGCCACTGGCTGTATGTGCTTACTGAGCACTTAAATATTCAGCAACTAAGTAACTGAATTTTAAATCTTATTTAATTTTACAATATATAGCCACATGTGACTCATAGTCATTGTATTGGATAGCAGATCTAGATACTACTGATATAAACAGGAGCAAAATAGAATATCACCTTCTTTTGTAATTGAACTATGATTAATATACAAGGATTAATATAATATTTCTCCTTTCTACTTTCTTTTAGCAAAAAATTTTAATATTAATGTATGTTATCATACATATTAGTAGCTCATTCTGTTTTATTACTAAGTAGTATTCCGTTATATGGATAGGTCATGATTTTTTTTTCTTGTCATCAGAACCTTTATTTAATCAACATGGACATGGTGTTTACCATGTGCTAGACACTGTCCTAAGCACTTCACAAAAATCACCTCATTTAATCCTCATAACAACCTTATCAGATAAGTGCTATAATGTATCTCCATTTCACAACAAGCGAACTGAGTTATAAAAGAGTTTAGTAACTCACCCAAGGTCACACAGCTAGTAAGTGGTAGCTGGATTTCAACTCCAGTCAAGTCTGGCTCCACGCTCTCTTGGCCACCACTTACATGGCCACCATGTTTCCTAGTGTTTGCTTCGTAAAGGAGTGATGCTTGCCAAGGGCTCGGAGTCCCATCCAATTTCTTAATTTTGCTTTCCTATTGATAAACACATGTTGTTTCTAGTTTGGAACATCTGTGATATATCTGTTGTTTATAATCTACAGGAGAAATGTAGCAGCCATGACCATTTCTACTCTGTTGCAGGCTGCCCAGAATTACCCAGCTCATGTAATTGAAATATTTAGGGGAAGATATCAGTATCAGCTTGATACAGGCACTCACACAGTACCACTAAAAATCTAATTTTTCTTTGTCCATCTTAGCTTTTCTTCCTCCCTCACTTAGGGTCTAGCTCTATGGTGGCAAAATCACTGCAGCCACTTCAAACACAATTCTATCAGCTATTAAATAAATAATATATAAAAATAAATATGCATAAATAATGTAAACATAATTCCATCAGAGATAATTGTTAAATAGCTTTTATGGAAACCAACTCTACTTTCAAAATACGATTAAGACAATCCAGATTGCATAGGCACAATGTGGTGGAGAATTTGACTGGCAAAGGGGTATTGCTTTTTGAAGGGGAAATTTGAGGAGGAAGCATAGGAAAAGAAATATAATCTAGTGGTTGAGATTCTGGACTTTGGACTAAGACAGATTTTGAATATTATATAATGATATTGGCTAAGTTATTTAGCTCCTCTGAGTCTCTTTCTTTACATAGAAAATGAGAATAATTTATAGTACTCATAACATCAGTACATTATGAAGATTAGATGGGATAATGTATGCAAAATTCTTAGCACAGTGGCTGGCACAAAATGTGTTAATAAATATGAATAATAGTATTATTACCACTAAACATGCTTAATAAGGTACTTTTATAAATATAGAATTGGAGATCATAAAGAATTTTTATTTTGTGTTTGAGGAGCTAAATATGTCTGAAGCTGACTACTCTAAGCTCACATACTACTCAGTTGCTGAACCAGAGCTGGGACCATTCTTCCTTTTTTTTTCTTCACTACAGCAGTCCATAAACATTCTTTCAAGTCCCGACCTATTTGTATCTTTATCTATCCTTTTTTCCGTGAGACATAAAAAATAATCTTATTTACAAACAGGAAAGTAGAATTACAGGCATGTCTCATTTTACTGAACTTTGCTTTATTGCACTCTGCAAATATTGCATATTTTACATATTGGATGTTTGTCGCAACTTTGACTAAGCAAGTTTATGGGCAACATTTTTCCAATAACATGCTCACTTCGTGTGTCTATGTCACATTTTGGTAATTCTTGTAATATTTCAAACATTTTTGTTATTATATCTGTTATGATGATGTGTATCAGTGATCTTTGATGTTACTATTGTAATTGTTTTGGGGTACCACAAGCAATGCCCATGTAAGACAGGGAACTTAATCTACAAATGTTGTGTGTGTTCTGACTGCTCCACCGACCTACTGTTCCTCATCTCTCTTCATCTCCTCTGGATTTCTATTTCCTGAGACACAACAATATTGATATCAGGCCATTTAAAAATCCTGCAATGGCCTCTAAGTTTTCAAGTAAAAGGAAGAGTAACACACCTCTCACACTAAATCAAAAGTTAGAAGTGAGGAAGGCATGTCGAAAGGCAAGATAGGTCAGAAGCTAGGCCTCTTTTGCCAAATACTTAGCCAAGTGGTAAATGCAAAGAAAAAGTTTTTGAAGGAAATTAAAAGTGCTACTCCAATGAAGACATGAACGGTAAGAAAGTGAAACAGGCTTATTTCTGATATGAGAAAAGTTCGAGTGGTCTGGATAGAAGATCAAACCAGCCACACTATTCCCTTAAACCAAAGCCTAATTCAGAGCAAGGCTCTAACTCTCTTCAGTTCTATGAGGGCTGAGAGAGATGAGGAAGCTGCAGAAGAAAAGTCAGAAACAGCAGATGTTGGTTTGTGAAGTTTAAGGAAATAAACTATCTTCATAACATAAAAGTACAAGGTGAATCACCAAGTGTTGATGGAGAAACTGCAACAAGTTATCCAGAAGATCTAGCTGAGATCATTGAGGAAGGTGGCCACGCTAAGCAACAGATTTTCAATGTGGACAAAATACCCTTCTATTGAAAAAAGGTGCCATCTAGGACTTTCATAGGTAGAGAGGAGCAATCAATGCCTGACTTCAAAGCTTTGAAAGAGGCTGAGCCTTTTCTTAGGGCCTCATGTAGCTGATAACTTGAAGTCAAAGTTTGTTAAACATTCAGAAAATTCTAGGATCCTTAAGAATATGTTGAATCTACTCTGCCTGTGCTCTATAAATGGAACAAGAAAGCCTGGATGACAGGACATCAGTTTACAGCATGATTTATTAAGTCTTTTAAGCTCACTATTAAGACCTAGTGGTCAGAAAAAAAAAAAAATTCCTTTCAAAATGTTACTGCTCACTGTCAACGCACCTGGTCACCCAAGAACTCTGATAGAGATGTACAGCATGATTAATATTATTTTTATACCTTCTAACAAAACATCCATTCTGTAGGCCATAGACCAAGGGTTAATTTTAACTTCAAAGTCTTATTATTTAAGAATTATATTTCATAAAGCTATAGCTGCTGTAGATAGCAATTCCTCTGATGAATCTGGGTAAAGTAAATTGAAGACCTTCTAGAAGGATTTACCATTCTAGATGCCATTAAGAACACTCATGATTTATGGAAGGAGGTCAAAATATCAATATTAACAAGAGTTTGGAGGAAGTGGGTTCCAACCCTCATGGATGACTGGGAAGGGTTCAAGACTTCAGGGAGGAAGTAACTGCAGATGCAGTGTATCTAGAAAGAGAACTGAAATTAGAAGTGGAGTCTGAAGATGTGACTGAATTGTTGTCGTCTCACATAACTCTTGAACAGATGAGGTATTGCTATTTACATATGATCAAAGAAAATAGCTTCTTGAGATGGAATCTACTCCTGGTGAAGATTCTGTGAGCATTGTTGAAATGACAACAAAGGATATAGAAAATTGAATAAACTTAGTTGATAAAGCAACAGCAGGGTTTGTGAGAGGATTAACTTCAATTTTGGAAGAATTTCTCCTATGAGTCAAATGCTATCAAATGGCATCGAATGTTGCAGAGAGATCTTTCCTGAAAAGAAAAGTCAATCAATGTGACAAACTTCATTGTTGTCGTATATTAAAAATTGCCACAGCCACCCCCCAACCTTCAGCAATACTACCCTAATTAGTCATTAGTCACCAAGCTTAGGACAAAACCCTTCACCAGCAAAAATATTATTACTCACTGAAGGCTCAGATGATTGTCAGCATTTTTTTTAGCAATACATTACTTTAAAATTTAAGCATGCAGCTTGCTTTTTATAGACATAATGCTATTGCAAACTTAATCGATTGCAGTATAGTGTAAACATAACTTTTATATGTACTGGGAAACCAAAAATTTTGTGTGACACACTTTATTGTCGTATTGGTTGTGTTGCAGTGGTCTGTGACTGAGACTGTGATGTATCTGATGCATGCCTATATCTCTTTTTGAGTGGTCCCATTGCCAATGTTAAATTAACTCACAGAAAATAGTGTTAGTGACCATGAAACAGTCCAGTCTTAGGAAAACAACCGGAACATTTGGCATTTTATTTTCATCTCTTGCAATGTTTCATCTGCTTCCTCTTTCTCTTCCTTGACCCCTAGTCCCCATTTATGCTCCTGTTAATTCCTAGTTTCCCGTATGAAATCTTTTCAATGAAGATTCTATTAATAACTTGAGCCCTCTCTGCAGTTTATCCAGGAGCGCATTCTGCAGTCAGGAAGGTGTTCCTGACATACAGATTTCAGTAACCACCAACCACATCAGTACCACGGAGGGGTTTGCCAACCTGGTCTGGAGGTTAACTATGCTGGCCTTTCTTTTCTTATCACTGCCATCTTCTCCTTTCCCAACACTTCCTCCAGATAAAACAGGGTGCATGATTCTGTGTTAATGTCTTCTCAAAGCTTGTTGTTGCAGAGAGCGTCAAGGAGAATTTGAGGTAAAAATAGACTAAAGGAGAGAAATATAAAAGAATAATTGCCATGTTTCAAATAACACCGAACTCAATTTCTGCTGTTCCTTGGGACTGCCACGTTTGATATGTGGCTTTTATTCTACTGGAGGTTGCTTTAAACTGAAGAAACAGGACCCTGTATAGAAGATTTGTTTTGATTCTTAGCAAGAATTGCCCTCCTGGTGGCAATGGCTAGTCTCTTTTTCTTCTCAAAGTTCTGTGATGGAGGTTTCCTGAAGGGGAGATAAATGGTCCTTTCCACCAAGCTGAGAGGAAAGGCAGCATCTGAAGGAACTTGAGCAGGAAACACAGATTTCCTGAAACATGAAAGGGGACTGGGGAAAGGAAAAGTGGGCAGGAGGGAAGTAGCATAAGAAAGAGAGGATGGGAGATAAAGTTCTAACAGTTGAGTTTGAAGAAAATCAGCTAAAAGAAAAAAAAAATCATGGCGGAGAAGGGGACAGAAAAAAAAAACTGCTGAAAGCAAGGTCATTGGATCTGGAAAAGCAAGACCTATTTATGGTAGTAATCAGGGGAAATGGTGACACTTGAAGTAGATACTTGTTTGATCCTGCAAAGAGTCCTATAATATTAACAGATAGAATAATCAATCAAGACCAAACATGCAAAATAAATGAATTGAGGTTTAAAACTAGCATCCCAGATTCACAGCTATTGCAATTCTCTCATTAGCAGCTGATGGAAATTCGGTTTATATTTTTGTTTACCTATCAGTATCTTTAACTAGTTTATGTTTTTAATTCAACTTATTAATAAATCTTGTTTTAATTTTGCCTGCACTGAGCTGATTAAGTTACTTTTAAAACATCCTTTGATTTAGAGGTATGGATTTGAGAATTCCAACCAGGACCTTTTGAAATTGAAATACTTGAATCTGTTCACACTGTCTTGACATTTTAGTTATTATATATTTGTGTCTTATTAGTGTAGAGAGAAAATCATTATCTCAATTTCTATCCAACCTGTTGTTGCTACATTATGGAAGATAAACAGATTATGTTTTGCAAAGCAAGCCACCTAATTTTACAATAATACTAATGTAATTTGGAGACACTGTCTGGGAAAACAGAAAGTATGTAGCAATGTGGGACAGCATCCCTGAGAAATATTATTTCCAGCTTTCTCCTGTGTCAAAAAAAGTTTTACACTGCTTTTAAATATTCGACACATTTCTTAGTAGAGTTAGTTATATGTTTTGGTAATAAATATTTTTCAATATTATCATTGACATTAAATATACGTGATTACTCTTTGGATATTTGGTATTGCCGATAAAATGTGATCTCAATGTTTTATTGTCTACTATCTTCTGCTCTGAAATTTTCTAGGATAAATTGTGACCCATCTCCCTCTGTCTCCCATTTTCATGTCTCTTAACTGATTTTTGAGTTATCTGTATATATTTCATTTTTTGGATATTACTTGAATACTTAAATAGACATCAATACATTTTCAAAAATGTCTTTCAATCGACTTTAAATTTTCACGTAGAACAATTGACATCAGGATTTGTCAGAACCCTATATACAGGGCCATGATTTTCATTGTCACATGTTGATTTAGTTTTATTCTTCCTTGCTATCTTCTAAGTTATTTGTAAGTCTGGTCAGCCATTTTCTTGTTTTAGTGTTGAAACAGCTCTTCCAAACATTTTATCTAATCATGAACATTTTCTCACCCCAAACAGAAAACTTCGGAGAATCATGTCGTGTGCTTCATACGCACACTTTCATGACAACCTCTTGTTTTGGGGGTGCCTCTGGTTAACCTGTTTGAAATATTTCCCTCAGAGTCATCATCATGAAAGTCAGGCCATCCAGTTCACTTTAACATAGGGCCCACGTTATAGGGAAAAAGACAAAGAGTAGTGCTAGAACTGGTAGAAATTATTTTTAGTGAATGAAAAATTAGTTTCCTACACATTTGAAAACAGAAAAAAAATAGAGCAATGTGAATGAACATAAAATTTTTGTTTAAAAACAGACAGGAACATTTAATAATTTCTTTTCTTTTTCAAATGAAAAAACAATAATATTTTACAACTATTAGCTGATAGGTGACACCTACCCATCTTGAAATTGTTCTTAGTTTTATGCTTTATTTTCTATCAAATTTTCATTTGCTTTCTTATAAATAAATGTTACATAGTAGCCATTGCTTCAGGGTTGATGAGACATTGTTTAAGGACTCACTCTGAATCTCTGCAGTCTGTTTTGGATCTAGAGGTCACATGATTAGAATTTTTTAAGATTTGCCTCTTGTTTCATAAATGTTACTTTTGGGAATTCTATTATATTCAGGTAGTGTTTCACCAGTGAGTATTCTACATAAATCAATAGATATTTAGCTTATACAGCTAAAACACAAAATGCTACGTTATTTGCATGATTCAAGTATTAAACTTCCACCATCCCTAGTTTTGGGAACGCTGTTACCATATTTGCTTAGCTGTATATCTGAAAGATCCTTTCACTGAGGTTTTTTGGCAACACAAGCATCCTTCTCAGTATACTTAAAACAGAAAGCTTTGTGGATTGTGTGAAACCTAAATGCCATCATGTAGTAAATGAGCTCAGCGGGGGTTTCTCCAACCTCTTTTAATCCTGGTTTGCAGATCTCAATATGACTATTCACATCCGTCTTTTTCTTCTACTTTACCTATTTTCTATTAACTTCTCCCAACATCTAGTGACTTGCGGGACCTTGTGCTAGCTCCTCCTTCATTCTCAGTTCTAACAGCCTGTGCCTTTCCATAGGACATGCTATATTTTCATTAATTTTAGACCACGGATATCAAAATCTAGTTACAAAATGCTGCAGATGAAATCAAAATTTATTTTCTCCAGGTCTGTGTTCAACTGCCTATGACACATTTTTATGTAGAGAATAGCTTAAGAAAGTACTTTTATATAAATTGTCTTAATTGTTTTTCACAGTTCTATGTGATAATGGTATTATTTCCATTTTGCAGATGAGAAAATGGAAAAGGAGAGTTTATGTCATTTGGCCAAAATCAGTGAACTAATAAAACCCCAACTAATGAGTGGGGTTTTATATGAATTCTAACCCAAAACCTTTATACTATAACAGGTCAATATTTTGACCACAAATTATTCTTGGGATGCTCTTGTTATCAATATTTACGGATATTATCTCCGAGTTTCCCTGAATCTGTGATTCTAGGGTTGTTCATTCTCAGAATGTGCTACCTTTATGAAATTTTATAATCCAGGCCAGAGGTTGACAGGGAATTTTATTCCACTTAAGCTTAAAGATTATCTGTTGAGAGAATTATCTATTTGGTGTTGTGAGGGGTTTAAAAGAAGTAAAATACTGAACTCATACATAGATTAAAACGTGGTGAGAACTGGGACAGCATCCGTAAATGTGGCATACACCAGCCAAATATGTGATCTCTGGGTACATGAGTAGAAAACACAAAAAGTGCATTAGTAAAAATTGTAGGTACAATTTACTGAGCATTTGCTATGTTTATACAGGGAACTGTGTGTAAACACACACACACAAACACACACATGTCCCCACAGAAACATACACCTATCATTGAATCAGTCTTTACAAAACCATGTGAGTTAGATGTTTATCCCATTTTAATGGCTAAGTAATTTAAACATAGAAAAATTAAGAAATATTCTAAGATTGCATATTGGTATGTGATAGAATCAAAAATTGGAAAGCAGTTCTGTCTGTTAACAAAACTCACAGCGTTTTAATGTCTCAGTAAGAGGGCAAACTGCCGTAGGCTAACATGTTAAGGAAAACTTTCCTGAAGTGGGTGTAATGTGTGTTGAGCTTTTAAGCATTAATGAGATTCAAATATGTGAAGAGATGGGCGAGAGATTATTAAACTTTGGGGCAATAGGTAGCACAGAGTACCCAAAGTAATGGAAATCTTTATCTTTAAAGTGAAGTGATTTCAACTTGGTTGAAATTATGAGGACACATTGCAAATAAAGACAAGTACACTTATGTGTTGATCAGTTAATACCAATTTGATGGAAAGTACATGTGGTGCTTGTCTTTCAATTCTTGGGATACCTCACTTAGTAGAATGCGTTCCAGCTCTATCCAGGAGTATACAGGAAGTGCTATATCACCATTGTTTCTTAAAGCTGAATAGTATACATAGTATACCTGTATCCATGTAGTATCCATGGTATACATTACATATACCACATTTTATTAATCCACTCATGTATTGATGGACACTTGGGTTGTTTCCACATCTTTGCAATTGTGAATTGTGCAAAAGTGATAATTTCAAAGTGCTGCTATAAACATTCGGGTGCAGGTGTCTTTCTTATATAGTATCATTTTTGCTCTTTTGGGTAGATGCCCAGTAAGGGGATTGCTGGGTCAAATGGTAATTCTACTTGTCTCGCATGGAGGTATCTCAGTTCTAAATTTTGAAAACTCATTTTGTCCTAAGACATCCTAGATCTATCTCCCAAAGCCTTTCAAATTATAAGAATCCTTCCCTATAAGATTCATATTTTAAAATGTATTAGAAACCACTCAACACATCCTTTGACATTATTTAGTAATACCACATTAATGGTTCTATAGCACTGATAAAATGTGCGAAGTTAAAAACTTGCCTTTAAAGTTCTTTACTTGTTTTGTTTTTGTCTTTTTGTTTTGTTTTTGGTCCCTTTGCTTTCTAAATTCATTTTGCTTGTTATCTATAGGTAGGTCTGTATATGGCAATCAATAGAGCTATTCAAAGTACAGAGTTTTCATTTGCTTGTTCTTGCTTAAACAATCATTTAAATACATTTGTAATGCCCAGAATGACACATCCATCTAATCTGCTTTTTGTTCTAGTAAGTTAGTTTCTGAAAACTAGAAAAAAATCAACACGCAGTTGTTCAGCAGAAATAATTTCATCATTTTTCCACTAGAACCCAAGTATCTTGGGTAATTTATTGAACTCAACTCTTTGCTCTGTGCCTATCTCCTATTGTGCTTACAAACTCAACATTCTGCAAATGACAGTATCTGAGCTTACACTTTTCCTGATTTCGCAAATTTATACAATAGCTGATTTTGTCTCTTCTCTCTGCCAACAACTGGAGGAACCATTTTATCATATTAACAGATTTTCCCAAGTTCATTTAAGTGGTAGCTAGTAATATTTCATAAATTATAAAATTGACACTATGAAACTAGTATGTGTCACCAAGATTGTGGTCTAGAAACATTTGTCACCTTACAACAGAGAGCTGTTTTCTACTGCAGAAATCATACTGGGTACAGAATAGCCATTAAGACCATGACAGAACTGTAAGTGCTTGGTTGGGTCCAAAGAAATTGATTAGCAACTGAAATCAAACTTTTGATGGAATTATACAGCATTGTTTGTTTTAAAAGCTTTTAGGTTAAAAATATTAAGATTATAACTTTTAATTTCAGCAAATGATAGAGAGAAAAGTGGATCATATAGTCTGAAGGAAATAAAATGGGTAAATCCTAGCCCTTAGCTATAATCTCTAAGCAACATGATTTTCAATTTTTAGGATTAAAGAATAATCTGGGGCATTTATAAAAACTTCAAGTGTCTGGGCTCTACCCTAAGAGATTCTAATTCAGTAGATATGGGCTGTGTCCCATAAATCTACATTTTTAATAAAAATATAAATTTATTTTCATATCACAGCCAAGAAACTACCAGACTAGATGGATAAGGGACAAGTAAAGGAAGTTAGTTTTTTGGCCATAGACCAGAGGCTTCAACATGAAATGGCTGAAGCCAAGGAAATGTCTACCAGGAGACTGTCATCAGAGTTCTTTCAATTTGAGATTACCTAATTATTTTTATAATCGGCCTTCCTAGTACAATTAAATAGTTTTCCTATCAATTATTTACTTAATAAATTTTTCCAACTCTTTTATACAAATCTTTTACTCATCATAAATGATATAAAATAAAATAAATGGACTCCATAGTTTCCAGGACCTTCCAAAGTCTAAATGGGGATAAACGGCATTTTATAAAGATTCTCCAAGAACAAGGAGTTACTCAATTCCATTTTCTTCCATATAAAAGCAATGGGGCTTCAGAAAAAGCATAGAGAAGTGTCACCAGGATTAAGATAACTGGACAAAGATTTTCGGCAAAAGTGATTTTATAAGTGGTAGATACTACTTGCAATTCTACTTAATTCCCAGTGCTAATCAAGGCCCAATTTTTGATAGCTTCATATGCATTAGCACACAACTCTTGTTTAGAAAGCTTGATATCTGATTAAGCCACTACATCAATGTGATGCTTCATATACTTTCTTAATTGCTCTTACAAGCAATTTCATTCACTGAATTCAAATAGTAATTGAATGCTTACTATGTGTTATGCGTTGATGAGAATAAAGCATTGAGGAAGACAGGAGGGATGACACTTTGACAGAGAGAGGTCAATTTGAGACACGGATATAGAGCCTAATAAGAAGATACATTAACACCCTTTTGGGGATGTTAACTAATATATTTGGAGATGTGGCCTCGAGAGCAACAGAGACATGGTGGAGGGTCTTTGTTCCTGTGACTAAGACCTGTGGATAAGGTTGGGAAAACTACAGAGGTTATTGCTTCAAGTCACCCTTGGATCAGTAAAGCAAGAATTCATGTTGCTACTGCATGACAAAACAGTGTATAACTAACAAAACTGCTAACCTTTATAGCACGGACCAGAAATATACTTCTTAGAGATTCTCTGTTGTTTCTTGTTTAAAAAGCTTTCCTGTAAATGGTCAGAATTTGGAGGTATTGAGCATACCTATTAGTATTCTGTCTACTCATATGTCACAGTTGCTAACACTTATCATTAAGATGAAATTGTCTATTGTTAAAATAGCTGTTTAAGAAAGCTTACATTTTGTGACCTTTATTAGAGATCAGAAGCAGTTGTGCTGAAAGCAGCTACTATAGTCAGTAGAGATGTGTTGGAAATAAGATGGACATGCTATTTCTTCTCATTAAAATTTCTTTGTCAAGATGCCTAAACCAGACTAAGAATCTACAAGCTCTTGAGTAGGGGGTGGGAGAACATGGGATGGAGAGTGATGAATACATAAAACATAAGAACAATATGTACACACATGTAAGTATTTCTTTTTTCAAACTGGTTCCTCTGAATTTGCTTGCCTAAGTCCTTGGTTCCCTCCATTTCATCACTCCGTTATTCTCTATAATTATTCTCTATCATTCTCTATCTCTATTCTCTATCATTATTCTCTATCATTCTCTATCCTTGATGGTTTCTTTTATATAATTTATTATTGATTTTAATATCAATACATTCATATATCAATGAACACTGTATACACAGTATTTAGTACAGTTCTTAATATGTAGAAGGCACTCAGAATTTTCGAGTAAATGAACTTAACTAATGCAATGGGAAAATTTTCCTGGGATGGAAGTATAAGAAAGTTATAAGCAATTTCATTTTAAAAAGGAATATAGATGCAATATCTCTTTTATGATAAATTTGCAGTCATTCTTGGCTGACCCTTACTTTCTCTGTCACTGCAGAACAGGAGGTCTTGGCATTGAATACCATATCAGGGGGAGTGAAATCAGCCAGTTGGCACTGGAAAACTTAAACATGATCCCTCTTTTGCATATTACAGTGGGCCAATGGGAAGAGAGCCAGCAGGACAGGCTCTGAAGTACCTTGGCCAGGATGCAAGCCTATCTGGTTTTGAAATATACATTTGAAATGCCAAGATCAGATTGGGCAGGAAGCAATGATGGTTATTATCTCTTGGGTGGAGGACCACACGTTCTGCATATTCATATGCTGGCTCCTCTTATTATACTGTGTATCAAAAAGGGTGTCTATAAAGATTAAAGGTATATGTTGACCTAATATTCTTATCTTAATAAAGTACATTTCTTAAAAATAGAATTTAGATGCTGAAACAAATGGATTGCAGCACCTTTGTTAATGGTTCCAAGCTGTTTTTAACAGATGCTACACAGGCAAGACAAGATTTCCAGTTTTTAATCATCTGAACATGGGTGTCATTTTCTGATCCCATAGGGCTGTTGACATTTCCCAAGACTACCACAAAGCCATGGAATCTTCAACATGCAACATTCTTTCACCTTTCATCACCACAGTTGTGAGCTATTTCTCCTTTATTAACCTCTTAATCTTTTGGTTGTAACTTAATTGCTCTTTGAACCATACACCTGAGCTTAGCACCTTTGTCTTTGGCTTTGGCTCCATTCCTGAACTGCACTGCTGATCTCCACCAAGCTCTCTATCCTCACACATATTCACTCCTATCCCCACCCTCCAGGAGCCTCAGCTTACCCTAAATGTGCCCTCTCCTGGCTCATCCAGCTCTCCTCCCAACCCATACCATGCCCCTGTAATTGGATGGAGACAGATATGGACACTACTCAGGCTTGGCATTGGCTCAGGCCTATAGCAGGCCCTGTACAATACTTTATACAACACAACATAATTGCATTTCTGCTTTTACAGTTTGGCCCAATCTATTTTCAACCAACTTACCACTAATTTCCTTAAAGTTCAATGGATCAGATTTCAGCTAATAAATGTTATGCAAATCCTATAAGCATTACTTCTCCCTGGATCTTACAACTTACTCCCTTTCCAAGGTCGGTCTTGCCTTTTACCTTTCTTTCCATCTCCCTTTTCACCATTCATTCTTCTCAGCTGCTAAACCACATGATGCTATAACAAAATGCAATCTCCATACCTAGAAGACTCTTAGGTACTCAGGTACCTAACAGATTTTATCTTCTAGGACTGCCTCCTCACTCAGTATGTTTTAGTCACATTGCCTTTCATAGACAGCTCCTCTAAAACCCTGAGCTTATTCCCAATTTAGAGTCCTCACACTTGCTGACTGTTGTCTGTTGCCTGGGATGTTCTTCTTCCGGGTATTCGCATAGTGGCCTTCTGCTTACCATTTATGCCTCAGCTCATGTGTCACCTTAGAATCACTCCTTGGTCACCTTTCCCAGCCATGTTCCAACTTTAAATTTTCTGTCTACCACATTTCCCAATGGCATGTCCTTTGTACTATTTATCACCATATCAAATTAGGTTAATTATGTGTTTATGGTTTTATTGTACATCTTCCCCAATTTAAATATAACATAATCAAGGGTAGAATATTTTAAGTCTGGTTTTCTGTGTTAGCTCCTCTTAGGACAGTGACTGAAACATAAAGTGATGTAATGATATATTTATTGATTGAATAAATAAAGAAGGCAAACAACAGAAAAGAGGTCAGTGCTGTTTAAATTAATTTTTAATAACTTTGTTCCCATTATATCCTTTATGTTTGATGATATAAGCAAATTATTAATTCAGATAAAGGTATGGTCATTGTATTATGTAATATACTGGTCATTTTATTGTGTGAACCATAATTTTATAATTCACTGATAAAGATAAAGAAGATAAAGGAAGGTTCTTAAAATGGTGGAAAGGTTAGGCTGGAGAAGATTTAGGCAGATTTTTAAATTATCATATTGTGACTCCTCATTGCAGAAAATGCATTTGTCTTAGGGCAAGAATATAACCTTCCAAGAATACAACAAACCTCACAAAGACAACGATGACTCTAATTTTTCACTGCCTGCCAACCAAAAGTGCACCAGTCATAATTCATATTCACCTTTAGGTGTTTGAATGAATGTGTGAAGTCCTAAAAAAGATCTAGGTACAATATTAGCCACTGGCCCTGGAAAGAGTATGGAAGGCTGTGATCAAAAGAATTTGTCCTGATTTCATCTCTGCCATAAAACCAGCTGTGTGATCCCTGGAAATTTGATAAAACTTTTGATTCTCTGTTTTAATAAATTTCTGTATCTCTTCTAGGTTTAATTGGGATATACACAGATGTTTATTCATTCATTCATTAACATGTTAATTAACGCATCCATACAATAAATATTTATGTTTCTTCTATGTGCTAATCACACAGCTAGGTACTGCACAGTGGCAAAAAGAGATCTGATTATTTAACGCTATAGTCCTGTGAGTTTGTGTGTGTCACAGCAAGTCTTTATATCTTAGATTCATAATCTTTAAAATGAATGCAATAATACCTTTTCTGATGAGTGGCGAGTTTGATATATGAAACAATTTTTTCTAAGTACAAAGTTACAGACAAATGTAATGAATCTTTTTTTCCTTCGGTGACCTAGGAGTTAATCTAAATTTCTACAACATAAAGTAGTTCTACTGTTACTGTAGTGAAGATTAACTATAATTTATTAAATGCTACCTACTTAATAATTGTGCTGTAAACTAAAGATTGATTCTCAGATCTTGAGATTGTTGTTGTTTTTATTAGCATTGTTAACTGAATTTTTCTTTATTTTGTACATGTAAAGAAACACTGGTGTGTTTTGTATTATTTGTGAAGTGTTAAGAATATTGGAGCTCAAATATATAACTCTTAGGAGAAAAATACCTGAACATAGGAAAAACCTAATATAAAAATGATGGAGAAAGGTGAGTAGTTATTGCATTAAACTACAGTTTTCATCCATTTTAGAGTGAGACCAGCATTTCTCTTTGAGTTTATGGCTGACGTTTATGGGCTTCATATTAATCATACTGAGCTTTGTTGGAATCAGCAAATTGCTAAATGATGTAATTTTATATTTCATTGTATCAAATTGAGTGACAAGCTTCAGAGGTTAAGGAAGAAATTGCTATCACAGAAAGGTATATTCTCTATGATCTTATTCACTATTAATAACTGCTAAGTATACTGAGTGCTTTCCATGTGTCAAGCTTTGTTCTAAGTGATTTTCATTTGTTAATTCACATAACTCTTCAATGAGCTCTATGAAATAGGTTCCATTATCACTCCCACTTACTGTGAATCATTAAGAGATCATGGACTGCACACAAGAGCACTCAATGAAAGTGCTGTGATTTCAACAAGGCACTCTGTTCCAGAGCCCTTTACATTTTTTGTCCCCCAGTTTTACTGAGGTATAATTTGGAAATAAAACTTGTATATATTCAAAGCATACAATGTGCCAATTTGGTACATGAATGTATTGTACAATGATTACCACATCAAGTTAAATATGATATCTATAATCACACATAGTTACCAGGGTGTGTGTGTGGTGAGGACACTTCAGATCTATCTTAGAAAATTTCAAGTAATGTGCATCACATTCCCAGAAGTTATTCAGTTTATAACTGAAAGTTTGTATCCTGTGACTAACATTTTCTTATTTCCCCCGCACCCCAGCCCTTGGCAACCAATGCTCTACTCTCTGCATCTATGAGTTTGTCTTTTTAATCTTACACACTCCCCTAGCTGGCTTCTCATCTTAATGTCTAGCACACAAGAGGAACAGAAATTCGGAAGGAGAAAGGATCGCATGTGGCAGAGGAGAAGAGGAACAACTTTTCATTAACCCTGTATTCTCTGACACAGAGTTTGTTTTCTTTCAGGAAATGATAATTCCCTTGCCAGACTAAATATAACCAATTCATTAATGACAACGCTAAATTAAATTTTTTTTACAAAGTCTTTTGTAATTTCTCAAATTCACTAGTCCCATTGTATCAATATACCATTTTTTATCCATTCATTAGTTAGTTGATCAGTATTTCTGCAGTTTCTACTTTTTGATTTTTATGAATAATGCTACTATGAACATTCATCAAAAATTTTCTGTTTGGATGTGTTTTAATTTATCTTGAGTATATACATAGGAAAGGGAATGCTATGTTATATGACATCTATGTATTGACTTTTTTAGGAACTGTAAACTTTTTCCAAAGTGGATGCACAATTTTGTATTCTGAGTAAAAACATATGGAGATTTCAATTTTTCCCATATTCTTGAACACTTCTCATCTGTGATTAGAGAAAATGTTACTTTCTCCTTTCCTATATGAATGTCTTCTTTTTTTCTTGCTTGCCTACAATAGAACTTCCACTACAATGTTGAATAGAAGTTATGAAAGCCAGTGCCTTGTCTTATTGCTGATATTACACTCAACATTAGGCACAAATTCGGCTGTGTATTTTCTTTTTTATAGATGCTCTTTATGGTTTAGGTAGCTCTATTCTTTTCTTAGTTTTCTCAGTTTGTTGAGTGTATATATCAGGAAGGGGAGTTGAATTTTGTTCAGTGATTTTTCTGTATCTATTGAGATGATCAAGTGATATTTTGTCCATTGTTTTATGACTATGATGTATTATATTAGTTGATTTTGGGATGTCAAACGAACCTTGCATTCCAACAATAAAATCCACCTGGTCATGGCATATAATATTTTTACCTATTGCTGAATTCAGTTTTCTAACATTTTGTTGATGATTTATGTGTCACTGATAATAAGACATTTGTCTATATTTTTTTCAATGATCTTTTTTCTGGCTTTTATATTACTGTAATACTGGACCCATAGAATGAGATGAGAATTGCCTTTCTTTTGTTTTTTTTTGAAAGAGTTTGTCAAAAGAAAACTATGACACCTTTTTATATGTTTGGTAAGCTTCACCACTGAAGCCATTTTAGTCTGTGCTTTTCTTTGTGTAGTTTCTTAGTTATTAATTCAATTTCTTTATTTGTTATAGGGTTGTTTAGATTTTGTATTTCATCTTGACTCAGTTTCAGTAATCTATGCCTTTTTAGGAATTTTTCCATTTCACCTAAGATATCGAATTTGTGTACATAAAGTTGTTCAAAGTATCTCCTTAGGATACTTTTTATTTCTGCAAAGTTCACAGTAATGACTATTTTTTCATTTCTGATTTGTAATTCTGTCTTGGTAAATTGATAAGTCTCACTAAAAGTTTGTCAACATTGTGGATCTTTTCAAATAAACAATTTTTGGTTTAGTTGACTCACTGTATTTTTTTCTCTTTTCCATCCAATTAATTTCCACTCTCGTTATTATTATAATATTTTCCTCCTTCTGTTTAATTTGAGTTTATCATGGTTGCTTTTTTTCCTCAATGCCTTAAAGTGGAAAATTAAGATTATTGATTTAAGATATGTCTTCCTGTATAATGTATGCTTTTTCATCCTTAATTTTTTACTCTAATCATTGCTTTCACTGCATTCCCAAAGTTTTTGTTTGTTGTATTTTCATTTTCATTTATCTTAACTTATTTTCTAATTTTTCTTATTATTTCTTTTTTGGCCCATAGAATTTTGTTTAATTTTCATGTATTTCTAAATTTCAAAAATATCTATTTTATTAATTTCTAATTTCACTATATTATGATTGAAGACCATATTTTGTGTTATTGTATTATTTCAACTATTTTAAATTTATTAATTTTTGTCATAGCATATGGTTTATACTTAAGAATGCATTTGAGAAGAATGTTTATTCCCCTTTCCAAACTATATGTCATTTGTTTCCTTTTCTTGTCTTATTGGCTCAAAATTCCAACACTATATTTACTAAAAAAGTTAAGAGCACATACCCAAGTCTTATTTCTCATCATATTGGGATAGCATTCAGTCTTTCCTCATTGAGTATAATTTTAGATATCAGTTATCTTTTTTCAAGATAGAAAAAAATCCCTTTAATTCCAGTTTTTCTGAAATTTTTATCATGCATGTGCGTTAAATTTTAGCAATCTCCTTTTTTGCATATTTTGATACAATCATGCAATTTTTATTTATAGTTTGTTAATACAGTAGATTACAGTGATATATTTTCAAATACTAAACCAGTCTTAAATTCTTGAAATATACTTCACTGGGCAATGGTTTATAATTCATATATATATATAGCACTATATTCTATTCCTTAATATTTCATTAAGTATTTTTATGTCTATCATAATGAAGGATGTTTGACTATAGTTTTCCTTCTGAGTATTGTCTTTGTTTGTGGAAACAGGTTAATTCTAGCCTCAAAAAAATGAATTAGGAAGTTTTCCCTGTTTTTCCATTTTTTAAATGAAGTGTGTAAAGCCAGTGTTAATTTCTCATTGATACTAATTGATCAACACTTATGTGCACATAGAGAAATAAAGTAACATTCATTTGGCATCAGGCAGGTGGGAAGGGGCGAAGAGGGCATGGGTAAATTCACACCTAATGGGGGGGGGTGCATTCTGTCTGGGGTTTGGCCATGCTTGTAGCTCTGACTCTGAAGGTGCAAAGGCAATTTATGTAACCAAAGCATTTGTACCCCCATAATATTCTGAAATTAAAACAAAAGATGTCAGATAGAATTCTCAAGTGATGCCATCTTAGCTTAGAGATTTGAATTTTGGTAGTTTTAAATTATACATATAAATGCCTTCTATAGTTTTATGACTACTGAATGTCACATTGTGTGACTTTAATAGCTTCTGCTTTTTGAGAAATTGGTTCATTTTACCAAAATTATCAAATTATGTTAGTAAAGTTGTTTATTTCTTATTATCTTTTTGATAACTGCTGGGTCTGCAGTGACGACATCTCTTGTTTTATTTCTAATACTATTAATTTCTATCTTTCCTCTTTTTAAATTAGTAAGTCCAGTAAGAATTCTGTCAATTATGTAAGTCTTTCCAAAAAGTCAGTTTTTTGTTTCATTGATTTTCTTTCTTGTCTTTCTGTTTTCAAATTGATTGATTGCTGCTCTTATTTTTATTATTCCTCGCTTTTGCTTACTTGAGATTTATTTAACATTTTCCCGTGTTTTTTTTTTTTTATGTGGGAGTTTAGATTATTTCTTTGAGACCATTCCTCTTTTGTGATGTAAGCATTTAGTGGTATAAATTTCTCTCAGAACTGTTGTAGGTGTGCCCTGTAAATTTTGATGTGCTGAATCTTCATTTCCCTTCAATTAAATGTTATTTGCATTTACTCTGAAATTTCCTTTTTTACACATAGGCTATTTAGAAGTATGTTTGTTAATTACCAGGTTTTATGGTTTTAATTGTGCCCCCCAAAAGATATTCCATATCCTAATCTTTGATATCTGTTAACGTGGCCTTATTTGGAAATAGGGTTTTACAAATGTAATCCAGTTAAGATGAAGGTGAACCATAATCCAATATCACTGGTGTTCTTTCAAGGAGAGAAGAGAGAGATACAGACATCCAGGGCTAATTGCCGTGTGAAGACAACAGAGAGTAGAGTTTTGTTTCCACAAGTGAAAGGATGTCAAAAATTATTGGCAACCACTAGAAAGTAGAAGAAGCAAGGACACATTCTTCTATAGAGACTGCAGAGGAATCATGGCCCTGCCAACATCTTGATTTCAGACTTCTAGCCCCGAGAACTATGAGAAAATAAATTTCTGTTGTTTTAAGTTTGTGGTACTTTGTTAATAGCATTAGATATATATATATATATATAATATATATAATATTAATACATAATCATTTATTTTATAAAAATAATATAAATTAAATTAAATAAATATAAGAATGAAAATAATATAAATAAAAATAATATTGGTTATTTTCTAAGTAAACTATGCCGAGAGTTTTTAGTTATACCTACTGGGAGGAAAAGGAAAATAAAGATGTTTTCTAGCTTCAGGAAACAGAAGTCCAAAAATATGTTTTAAGATCCTGAGATTACTTTCTGTCTCAGATGGGAGGTGTGTCTGCATGACTTGTATGTGTGAGAAAGAGAGAGAGAGAAAAGGAGAGAGAGAAATGAATACTTGCTCACACATTCACGGATGTGTGTGTTTTTATTGAGTTAAATTTTCTTTTTTTTTATTAGTGCTAACTGAAATTTATGGAAACTTCTCACAAAAATGGGTATCAGTGATTTCAGAGAAACATATACTCTATACCTCATGTTCCTTTCAAATTATGCCGTAAGAATTAATATAGAAAAAACTCAAGATGCCCATAATCCTAGGCACACGTGCAAGTGGAAATTCCAGGAATATCCCTGAATACCCCAAACCAAAGATGTAGTACAGTCTCGTTATTTTTAAAGAGAATACAAGTGGTTACAGTATCTTTATAAATGAATCTCTTTCTCATCCTTTGGTAGAAATGTTCTTTTTATTAGTAACACTAGCAAAAACCCGAAGGGGAATTTGTGAATAGTTAAATAACTTGACAGTATTTTTTAATTCTATTTGCCCATCATGTCAAAGAACAACAAGAGAACGCTGAAGGAAAAAAAGATTTTTTAGTGAGAACTGGGAATTGCAATATTATATTGTTTCTGCTACAAATAAGATGATTTGCTTGCTTCATGA
Organism: Avahi laniger; assembly: GCA_963575035.1. NCBI lineage: Eukaryota > Metazoa > Chordata > Mammalia > Primates > Indriidae > Avahi > Avahi laniger. The sequence continues at coordinate 40,108 of CAUYSK010016126.1, read as the reverse complement.
TACTGCAATATCAACATTAAGAAACTCAATGCTCATCAGTATTATAACACTCATAAGGACCACAAACACTTTAAATTAGAGGGAGAGGCACAAAAGATTGCATTGCAGAAATTAAAAGATGAAAAACAAAAGCAAAGACGATTCTTTCAAGCAGCAATAAGAAGTGGAAATAATGCCACTGAAGCAACTTATAAAGCAGTTTATATACTTGGGAAAAAAGGGAAATCATTTAGTGATGTAGAAATTGTGAAAGAATACATTGCCAAAGTTGTAGGATGTTGAGATCCCGATAACATTTCAAAGTGCAAAGAACTACCTCTTTCAAGAAGAACCACAATTAATCAGCAGCGTGAATTAGCCTTCAACTTAACAGAACAATTTCATGTAATACTTCAGGAGGAAGTATTAAATATTAACTAAATATATATTATTTAATCATTTTCGATGAATCAACTGATACTACTGACTCGGCACAGGTTTTATGCTTCATTCGTGTCATCACATAAGATTTTCGTTTTTATTAAGACTTACTCACTTTGGGCAGTCTTGCAAACAGAACACAGGGAGTAGATACCTTCAACAAGTTTCAAGATAAATGTTATGAAGTTGGACTGAATTTGGTAAATTTAGTGAGTGCATGCACCGATGGTGCCCTTTCCATGACAGGAAAACATGAAAGGTTTATAGCACAGATTAAAAAATGTATTAACAGATCCAAATGCTCTCATTTCTTTTCATCGTATCTTGCATTACCAAAATCTCTGTGCTAAAGCTACTATTTTAAGTGACACTTTGCAACAAGTTAAAAGTATTGTTAACTATATTCATGCAAATGCAACATGACTTCATCAGTTTTGTAACATGCTAAAATTGAACAATGAGGTACTCAGGATGGATTTGCTGTATCATTCTAAAGTGCATTGGCTATCACAGGGATGGGTGTTAGCCAAAATTTTATCTCTGTGAGAACATATAGTTAAATTTTATGAAGAACAGAATCAGCAATGTAAACTATTGAAAGGAGATTGCTGTAGGAATGCAGCAATTCTGTGTGATATCATGTCAAATGAAAAAAACTTGAATATTTCTTTGCAAAGTAAAACTAAGTCTGTATATGATATGTGGCCAAAAATCCAAGCATTTTGAAAAAAAAAAAAAAAGCTATTTTTTTTTCCAAAACACTTCTCTTCAAAAGAAAATTTCAGATGAACACTTTTCTCCAGGTAGCAAAGGTCACTGATGAGGAGGATGATATATGTGAATCACTTGAAGAATATGTAGCTGCTACAAACCTATTAATTGGAGAATACAATGAAATTTTCTCTTTGAGATTCATGACATCACACTCAAATTAGAGCCTCACCTAGTTGATATCACCAAAGCACCTAAAGAACTACAAATGGAATTGGTTGAGCTCTCAGTAGATGACATTTTAAAGTCATTGTTTAATGCTAAGAAAGATCCAATTGAAATATGGAAAAATGAAGTAGAATACCCACGCCTTCTGCATCATGCCCAAAAAATGCTTTCTTGCTTTTTCAACCACTGATTGCTTCAAACTGCATTCTCCTACCTAACCCATATCAAGACACCTTTAAGGTCACAAATGACTGATATCCATCTAGAGGACCAATTGAAATAGCAGGGATCCATGCTGTAACCAAGTATTCAAATCCTTTCCAACAAAAAGCAGACACAACAAAGTCATTAAAAGGTTAGTTAACTTTAAAATTAACAATTAGTTTTCATTTTTTAAAATTATTAATTATGTAGTAGTTAGATTTTTACAAAATAATGTCCATTTTCAATATATGTGGTTGAAGTTTCTTGAATGTGGCCTTATTTGATTATAGCTAAAGTACTACAGCATTCTAACATGAAAAAGTTTCCCATCCTTGCTCTATTCCACAGTTTACTGCTGTCACTTAATTGGAACACCTCACTTTTCAAAAGAATTTTTGAAGCCAAGTTACAATACTCAGCTTTTATCATTGTTCTTTCTTTCTCAGAAAATACTTCAAGATCTAAATCGATAGCTTTAGCAGCACCTGCACAGCTCAGCGCGACCTTCACACTGCTTGGCTGGCTTCAGTCTGTCTCCAGACTCCTATCTCATCAAACCTAATTCACAATGGCATTCTCATTTTCTAATTTTTTGAATCATTTTTGAAATCTTGTAATCACACTGATACTGTTTCCTCATATCCTTTCCATTGAGTGAAAACCTATTAAATCTACCATTCCTAGCTAAAATGCTAATACTTCCAAGTGGTCTTTCTGGATTTCTAAGTACATATTAGTGATTTTTCCATCCAAGAACACAAACAATTTATCAATTTTATCATGTCATTTATTAATCTATTATGTCTACAGACAAATCTACCTAATCCAATGTACTGCTACATAATTTTGGATAAGATAATACCTTCTTTTCGGTCTTTTTCTTTCATCAACTAACATAATTATTTGCATACTACTGTATGCAATAAACATTTTCCACCAGAAAAAAAGTGGTTTTATTTTGCTAAATGGTTCCTTCAATCTGGAGGATAATACTTCACTTCTGAAAAAAAAAAAAAAAAACCCTTGGAACTGTTTGTCCTTAGAAAATGTTATTCCAGTTTGATAAAGATAATCACTGTGGCCTACAATAAAAAAGCTCTAATTTTTCTTCCTTATGGGGTGGTTAAAGAATTACCCTCATGGTATTATTCACTTCTACCTCTGAGCTAGGTACTCTGCTGAGCTCTTTAGTTACAGTCGTATGAGTACAGATGGGGAAGGGAATTGGACTAAGGAAAGTTCATGACAATTTGTAAAGAAGGGTTTAATGACAAATTTTTAAAAATATCATTTTTTAATGCTCAATAATATTACTCTAGGTGTGTGTGTATGTGCATTGGTGTATATATGTGTGTATATTAATCTCTTTGTCTATCAACAAACGCAGGTTTTTTCCATATCTTGGCTAATGTGAATAATGCTCAAAAAAACATGGTGCTAGTGGGCAATCGCCTTGGGTAATTCCAGAAAAAGAATGCTAAAATTTATACCTGCTATAACTGCACCATCTGTTTTTATAAATGAGTTGTTTATTAGAATTAAAATAATTAGGATTAGAAAAGCAAAAACCTTGAAAGCAACTAGATGTTAATATGAAGTAGACACTATTGGTTAAATATTATCACGTCCAGACATCACACATAATCTAAATTAGAAGGGCCATTTGTGACAACATGGATGAATCTGGAAGACATTATTATGCTAAGTGAAATAAGCCAGGCACAGAAAAACAAATGCTGCATGATTACACTTACATGGAATATCTAAAATAGCCAAACTTATAGAAGCAGAAAATAGAATGGTGGTTGTCAGGGATTGGGGTAAGAGGGTAATGTGGAGTTGCTGTTCAACAGATATAAAGTTACAGTTATACAAGATGAATAACTTTCAGATATCTGCTGTACAACATAGTGCTTATAGTTAATGATAAGTTGTTGTGCACTTAAACATTTGTTGAGGGAAAATCTCATGTTAAATATTCCTATCACAAAAAATTTAAAAAGAAAAGGAGAGCAAGGAAATTTTGGGAGGTGAGAAATATGTTCAATATCTTGATTCTGCTAATGACACCATGGATATATGCATATATTTAATCTCATCAAATTGTATACGCATTAAATATGTATAGCTTTATGTATCAATAATACCTCAATAGAGGTATAATTTTATAAATCATATATTTTATAAATGATCATAAATATATAAATTGTTTAAAAATACCATTAAAAATATCTAAGGTAGACAAAATTATCCTCACTTTACAGAAAAAGAAACTAATGCAATAATAACATAGGAAAAATGCTAGTGAATTCCAATGAACACTTTCTAAGCATTCAACCTCACATATGCAGCGTTACCTTAGAATGGTTAAGCCATAATTTTTGAGGTCCCAGAATTCCTTAGTATGTGACAGACTGGGATTCAAACACAGATTGTTCTGACACACAATGCCACTTATAACCACTGTGCTATGATCGAAAAACAACCTAAAGTTTTCCTGTATGTCCCCATCATCATATCTACCACATGGGGAAAAAGTTTTCATTTTTGATATTAAAGAACAAGAATTTAGGGACATAAAAATGAAAACTGTCAAGGAAACAACCTTTTCATCAGTCCCACAAAGGTTATGAACAACACATTGCTCTAGGCTGAGGAGGATGAGCCAACACTCATTACTGAAGCTCAAATGCTTCTTTACAACGTTCCTCTCTACTACAATCCTGGTCGGCAGGGGGAAATGACACTGGCCCAGAAAAAGTGGAGTTGGCTACAAAAATTCCCATGTGATGGGTTTACATGGAGAGAAAGAGAATCAGAACCACTAAATCACTATTTCAAATAAGTAACCCTGCTAGAGAAATGACAGAAGACAACTCAGGCAACTGCTTAGACAGGAGAAATTGGAGAAGTACATTTCAGCACGGGGCGAATGTCAACTCTGAGGTTAATGAATAATGGTAAGGTATTACAATAAGTCAGAGGCCAAGCTTTCCATGTGCCTACTCTGGGAGGGTCTCCAAGTAAAATGCTGTCTTCTTCTATAGGTACCCTTAAAATCTACCCAGTTGTCTATAGAGGAAACTTAGAACATGGGAAGTTCTCTCTCCCATTAGCCCATCAAAATGTACACATTCTTCAATTAATAAATAACAAATATTTTGAACACCTAGTCTGTGCTAAGCACTATAATGACAGATGAACAGAGATACAAAAACAAAAGAGAAACAGCGTTTGACCTCACAGAACTACTAATCTGGGAGTGTGGATAGCAGAGGGGAAGATAGAAAGAATTCAGGAAAAGTTATGTATGTGAGGAAATATGGTCAGTTCTATAAAGACAGCCTGTATAAATCATTCATAAAACAAACAAACACATATATGTTATTTTATTAAACTCAAAATCCTCCCTTCTTTATAAAATACTAATGCTAACCTAGGCCTCAGTGGACTTGATTTCTTCTGTCTTCATGTTTTACTATGGCTGAATAAACCTAGGGTATTAAATGGTTGGTCAACTCTTTCATATATGTATATATAATTTTCACAGAAAAGAAAGAGGAAATGAGCTCAAGAGTGAGATCAAAGTTAGTTGGGGCATGGGGTATGAGTGTGATGGGGATCAGTAAGCAGTCATGGCTTTAAACAGGACCAGAATGCCTTGGGCTCATTTGGGTTGACCGCCTTCCCAGCAATTGGATAGGCACAGGGGAGCTACTTTCATTTAAATGCTGAGGGTAGAATTAGATATTGAATATCAAAGTACTCAGAAGTCCCTAAACAGCCAAAGAAAAGGGACTAAGTTCTGCTGTTATGATTAATATTCAGTACATGTATCATACCTCAAATAGATACCCATATTTCAAAATTGGAATGCAACAGATGAAGGAATAAAACCCAAAGGTAGAATTACAGACACTTGTCTGGGCTATGTTGGAAGGTATTTTTTTTCATTCCTTGTTTATTTGTTTGTATCTCCCTTCTTCACTTTCCACAAAATAGTATCAGCTCATTCACCACTCAAACTACACCTTATCCTGTTTTGCAAGGGGTGATCTTTTCATGTGAAGGACTATGTGGTTCCAAGACTTATTGTGATTCTGAAGACAAGGATGTGGCAATTGTTTTAAATTCAATACAGCTCTTGAAAGCACCTTTCATTTAGCAACAGCTCTTATTTTCAAACTGCTCTTGAGATAGTCAACAGAGGTAGCCATAAGAAACAAGCTGGCATTATTTTATATCTCATTTCCTTAGGTATGATAATAATACCTGCACAGAAACTTTCTCTCCCAGGGAAGAAGAAGAACAGAGAGCAACTTTGTCCCTGCAAGTTACTTGGGTTGCCTTGGAAACGATTGTGGTGCCTCACAGGAAGAGTTTTATCTTTAGAGAGTGATAGCATCTCTCAATATAGTAGTTATAATTTATCAAGAGGAAGAAGTAGGGCAGAAGAATGAATTCTGTTATACATTCTGGGGAAGTGATATGGTTTAGATTGCAAAATTCAGTCACAGGAAGAGAGGAGGAAGACAATTCTCTAAGAATGGGCTCTTGAAAATATGTTCAGCAGACACCCCAGGAGAAAGAGTACTTGGAGTATTTACTAAAGCCAAACTTTCCTCTCCACTGGGTACAAGGTGTATGGAAGGTTTTGCTTCATTATAGGTAAAATATTAACAGCATCAACAATTCTAGTTTTTGGGAGTCCAAAATACCTTGGTAAATATGATAAAAGTTATAAGTTCTTTCCTCAGGAAAAAATAATATGTATACCTACCTGTAGGAAGTATCATGTCACTATAATAATCAATGTGTAAATACTAGTAGTGATTCAACATTCATAAAAATTCTAAGACATAGGACAATGAGGCATATAAAGGTAATGTCACTTGTTCAAGGATACATGGTTGGAGCAGAACAGTTCCAGGATTCCAACTCAGTCAATTTGGTTACAGAGATCAAGCTCTTACCTCATTATAATCTATGGCCTTGTTAATAAAATATTCAGGGAGCAAGATTTTGTCTCAATATAAGGGAAATGTTTATTATAACTCAGCTGTCTCACCATAGAAGGAACACTTCATTCAGAAGTAAACTCACCAACATTGGAAACAGATGAACAAGAGTATGAGTTACTACAGAAGGTAAGCTATCTTTGTAAAGAGCTACACAGTGTATATTTTATGTTTTGCAGACCATATGATCTCTGCCACAACCACTCAACTGTACAGTTATAGTATAAAAGCAGCTATAGACAATACATCAATGAATAAATGTGATTTTGTTCCAATGAAACTTTATTTATGAGTGCTGAAATTTGAATTTTATATAATTTTCATGTGTCAAAATATCATTCTTCTTTTGATTTTTTCAACCATTTGAATATATGAAGGCAATTCTCACTTAGGCATAAATAAATAGCTAAATTTCTAGATTTGTGAGTTGGTGTTTTTATACTGTGGCAGAACATCTTTTAGAATTTATGAGTTTCTTTTTTTTGAACAAAAAGTTAATAAAGAAAATTGTAGTATGAAACCAGTAAGTAAAGAATTTCAAAACTATTGAACTTCATATCTATAAATGAGTATATCAGTTGCCAAGTCAATGTGCTACACATTCTTTCAAACTGCATTCACTGAAATACCTACTATGAGTTAGGGACTATAAGGACTTGATACCTGTTGGTGAATTAGAAATAACTCCTACCATCTTGGACTTTACAGTGTGGTGGGGAGTCAGTATAGGTGGGTATATAGACATTAAATCACACACAGACACACACACACATACACACACACAAAATTACACATCTTGTCAGCTCCAATAAAGTAATAGTGCAAGTTACAGTCAAGCAAGATAAATGTGCCCTAGAGATCTGCTATATAACATTGTACCTATAGTCAACAAAAATATATTGCATCCTTAAAAATGTGTTATGAGAATAGATCTCATGTTAAGAGTTCTTACCACAATAATAAAAAAAAAAGAAGTAGAAAAAAATAGTGCACCGGAAAGAGATCATTCTCTCTGTCCTATGTTTTCTTTATTTTTTTAATTTCAGGCTATTATGGGGGTACAAATGTTTAGGTTACATGGATTGCATTTTTCCCCTAGAGTCAAAGCTTCAAGCCTGTCCACCCTCCAGACAGTGTGCACTGCACTCATTAAATATGAATATACCTATCCCTTCCTCCCCCATCCCACCTGCCCTATGCCCAGTGAATGTTACTACGTTATGTACAGGTAAGCGTTGATCAGTTAATAACAATTTGAGGGTGAGTACATGTGGTGCTTGTTTTTCCATTCTTGTGATATTTCACTTGGTAGAATGGACTCCAGCCTCCATCCAGGATAATATGAGAGGCACTAGAACACTAAGTTTTTTTTTTTTTTTTTTTTTGGTTGAGTAGTATACCATGGTATACATATACCACATTTTATTTTATTATTTATTTATTTTATTGATAGGTACATGGGTTATTTCCACATCTTTACAATTGTGAATTGTGATGCTATAAACATTCTAGTGCAGATGTCTTTTTCTATAGAATGTCTTTTGTTCTTTGGGGTAGATGCCCGGTAATGGGATTACTGGATCAAATGGTAGTTCTACTTATAGCTCTTCGAGGTATCTCGATATTACTTGTCACAGAGGTTGTACTAGTTTGCAGTCCCATCAACAGTGTATGAGTGTTCCTATCTCTCTGCATCCATGCCAACATTTATTGTTTTAGGATTTTTTGATAAAAGCCCTTCTCACTCGAGTTAAGTAATATCTCATTGTGGTTTTGATTTTCATTTCCCTGATGATTAGAGATGTTGGGCATTTTGTCATATGTTTGTTAGCCATTAGTCTATCTTCTTTTGAAAAGTTTCTGTTCATGTTCTTTGTCCACTTTTTAATGGGGTTGTTTGATTTTTTCTTGCTTATTTTCCTGAATTCTATATAGATTCTAGTTATCAGCCCTTTATCAGATGTGTAGCATGTGAACATTTTCTTCCATTCTGTAGGCTGTCTGTTTGTTCTTGTGATAGTTTCCTTTGCTGTGCAGAAGCTTTTTAATTTGATCAGATCCCATTTATTTATTTTTGTTGTTGCTGTGATTGCCTTTGGAGTCTTCTTCATAAATTCTTTGCCTAGGCTGATGTCTATAAGAGTTTTCCAGCATTTTCTTCTAGAATTCTTATAGTTTCATGACTTAGGTTTAAGTCTGTTATCCACCGTGAGTTGATTTTTGTGAAAGGTAAGAGGTGCAGATCCTGTTTCAATCTTCTACATGTGGCTATCCAATTTTCCCAGCATCATTTATTGAATAAATATTCTTTTCCCCAGTGTAGGATTTTTTTCTGCTTTGTCAAAGATTAGATGGCTATATGAGGACGGTTTTATATCAGGGTTCTCAGTTCTATTTATTGGTTTATGTGTCTGTTCTTGTGCCAGTGCCATGCTGTTTTAGTTACTATAACTTGTGGCCTAGCTTGAATTCTGGTAAATTGATAAGGGATATTGGTCTGTATTTTCCATTTTTCATTGCATCCTTTCCTGGTTTTGGTATCAGGGTGATATTGCCCATAAAACGTGTTGGGAAGGATTCCTTTCTTCTTGATGTTGTTGGATAATTTCTGCAGGATAGGCACCAGATCTTCTTTGTAGGTCTGATAAAATTCAGGTGTGAAACCATCTGGTCTGGGACTTTTCTTTTCTTTTTTTTTTTTCCTTTTTTGTTTCAGGATATTATGAGGGTACAAACATTTTGGTTACATTTTATGTCTTTGTCTCGCCCAAGCGAGGATCAGAGGTATGCCCTTCCCCTCTACAATGTTCACCACGTCCATCAGTTGTGAGTTTACCCCCCCAACTCCCCAGTCCCTGGAGAATATTACTACCGTGTGAGGGACTTTTCTTTTTAGAAAGATTCTTTATTGCTGTTTCAGTTTCAGTGTTTGATATTGGTCTGTTCAGGAATTCTATTTCTTCCTGATTGAGCTGAGGGAGGCTGTGTGTTTCTAAGAATTTGTTCATTTCCTCCACATTTTCAAGTTTATGTGCATAGAAGTTTTTATAGTATTCATAGATGATATTTTGTATTTCTGTGATATCAGTTGTAATTTCTCCTTTTTCTTTCCTGATTGAACTTATTAGAGTCCTTTCTTTTCTGCTTCTTGTTAATCTAACAAGAGGCACACCTTCATCTCTACCCACAATCATGGAAACTAAACTAAACTAAACAAGCTTCTGCTGGGTTAAGGAGAAAACTAGGATGGAAATCAAAAGATTCTTTGAACTAAATGGTAAAGGAGACACAAGTTATTAAAATCTGTGGGACACAGCTAAGGCAGTCCTGAGAGGAAAATTTATATCCGTAAATGCTTAGATCCAAAAGACAGAAATGTCACAAATAAACAGTCCAATGAATCATCTCAAAGAACTGGAAAAAGATGAGCAAACCAACCCCACACCTAGCAGAAGAAAAGAAATAACAAAGATCAGAGCAGAACTAAATGAAATCTGTCCTATGTTAATTTAGACTGCTTTTCTCAGCTAGCTATGTCAATGGTAAGTGTGCTGATAAGTCAGCTCTGGGGAGAGAGGAAATACCTATTTGCAGTGTTTGCCAATTTCCCTGGTGTACATATTCCCACCATGGCTGATTTCAAATTCCCAATATAATGTCATAATGTCACTAAATGCAGTGCTGAGAAGAGATGTGTATAATTGGCTCTCACCAGTGGTATGAAACCAATTCCAACTCATACAGGCTTTGTCCTAGCTAAGTAATAATGTTGGACAATGGCTTTACTTATGTAAGCTACTATTTGTTCAATTAAAATGTCATAACAATCCAAGCCATAAAATGAGTCATAGACATCTCACAATATCATAGGAATAAAATGCATTGTATGTGAAAACACTTTGTAAAAGGTCTGCACTGTAATGGAGTCATTGTAATTAATAATAACATCAAACATTTTTAACTGGCATATGGAGCAAATATTTGTGGATTTGTTTGGGGTCTACCATATATAAGTATTATAATTCTGGGAAAATTATATTTTCTCCTAAGTCTCAGTTTTGTTGCATGTTAAATGGGAAGCATAAGAGCACACAACATATAGGTTGGGTACATAAAGGACTTACTGTAGTGCCTGACACATATGTGCTTAATAAATATAGCTATTATTTTTATGATTTCCTTTATATAAAATAATGCAAATATACTTTGCGAATATACTTTGTTACTTTCTAATTTCTTCACTAGAAAGTAACTAAGTAACTACTCACAGAGGTATTGTGAAAATCAAACAAGCACTCTGATATTTGGAAAGCATAACACTAAAATGGGGAAAAATGGCTAGAATTGGAATATATTGAACACGTATTACTACAAATTGCAAGTAGATCACTGTATACTGAAAGCCCCTTAGCCTTATGACAACTCACAAAATAAACCCATTTTACAGAGGACAACATTGAGATGATGACAGTTAAAACGACTGCCCAAATTCAGAAGGATTTATAGGTGGCAACTCTTGGATTCAAAATTTGATATCTCTCCCTCTCACTCTCTCTCTCTTTCTCTCGCTCTCGCTCTCGCTCTCATTCTCTCTCTCCAATGCTTAAATCCATTCACTATGAAATGAGAAACTGTGTGTTTCCAGGAGAGATTTTCCCCATATGAGTCATTGTTTCCCCACATGTCATTTAAAGAATACAGAGCTGTTGTCATCCTGATACTTATTCATAGCCCTGATCATTATCTCTTAACATCCTATTTTTTTCCTCATTCCATATGTCATTCATTATTGATGGTCTTATTTTAACAGCTGTCTTAGGATTCAGACAACTCATGAATACAAATTTGAAAGTAAAAACCATAAAAACGTCAGTTTCTCATTCTGTAGAACTAAATGAGCTCTTTGTTTATAGGCTTTCCTGCTATTCCAAAACTTCGTTTTATGTTCTATCTTTAGAGATAGTCATTTGGTTATTTGAAAAACATCTGGAATAGTTAAGATCTTAATATAAATCCGTAATATTCCTTTGGTAAAAAAATGTGCTATGCTTCATGTACCTTTACTCAAAATACCTATGAATGGAAAGCAACTTGTAGTAGTAATTTTTTCAAGCAGGTATTTGAGGATATTCTCAAATTTCTTTTGCAATTAAGAGCCCAATTATTCTTATGAATTATGCCTATAGAATTCACTATTTACATGAATCTTGTGCCCTTTTTAGATATAACCTCTGGAATTTTCTGCCCAATAAGCCATAAGATTCTGGGCATATTACTAAAGCCCAGTTTCTTTATCCCTAAAAAGGGTAAAAAATTTTTCCTAACTCAAAAGATTATTATGAGGATTAAATTATACAATACATTCAGAGTTCTTGTATATGGCGTATAATGCACATTCTATAAATGTTCATAATATTCATTAAATATTTTATGTGTATTTTCTGTGTATCAGTGATTGATACACACTATGCCAAACCATAAGGATACAGTGAAAAATAGTCATGGTTGCTGCCCATAGTCAAACAGGGATTATAAAGGGCTATGTTTTCAGTTATAATCTAGCAGAATTAGGGGAACAATAAAAACATATGCAAGAAGGAAAGCCAACTCAAAATGAGGAGGGGTGCTATCTATGACATTTTTGTAGATAAATGGTATCAAGCTAAAATCTGAAGAATGAATGAAAGGTAATTAACAAATGCATTGTAAACACTGAAAAATCCATGTTGTTTACAACGTGAATTTTTATATCATATAAATAAGTATATTGGCAATTGAAATGATTATGAAATTTTACTCTCTAATTTCGGTTTTGATTTTTTTTAGAGAATATATGTTTGATTTATTTGCTGTTTGGGAGGAAGCTCCAATAACCCTTCTGCAATTCATTTTTTTTCTTCTTTTTCTCCTGAATTTTCATTTGTTAACAATTTTACTAAATTTTTAAAAGTATTCCTTTAAACATTGCTGTTTCCCTGTTTCCACAGAAAAATCATTACCTGAAACAGATACTAGCAAATGTCACAGTGAAAATATCCAATATTTGGCTGGGCACAATGGTTCATGTCTGTAATCCTACCACTCTGAGAGGCCAAGGCAGGAGGATCACTTGAGCTCTCAGTTTGAGATCAGACTAGGCAAGAGTGAGACCCCGTTTCTATTAAAAAAAAAAAGAAAAAAAATAGCTGGGTGTGGTAGTGTGGGCCTGTAGTCCCAGCTACTTGGGAGGCTGAGGCAGTAGAATCACTTGAGCCCAGGAGTTGAAAGTTGCAGTAAACTACAACGACGTCACTGTACTCTAGCCCACATGACAGAGTAAGACTCTGTCTCAAAAACAACAAAAAAATCAAATATGGTTCAAGTTTGAAACCGCCCTTTATATTATAAAATTAATAAAAGGCCACACGATGGGAGCTATGGTAGGGGCCTGAACTCTGCAAAGGCATAGGCGTATTTAAAAGCAATAACCAGCCATTGTTCCCTGGCTTGCTTTCCTATAATTGCTTGCTAATCAAGAGTCACATGGGTGACAGTCATAAAGATTATTAGCTTTGTTAATTGCTCCCATAGATAACATCACCCTTGTGACACCTAAGGTTAGTCTGTGAGATATCTTCCAGACCCTACATTCCGGTAGACCAACTAACCCACTCAGACCAGTGACCCATACCAAGGAAATGACTCAACTCATCTTGCAAACCCCATCCAAGAACTGACTCAGCACAATACAATTTCTACACCCCTATGATCTCACCCCCTACCCAAGAAATCAGCAATAGCAATTCTTCAGTCCCCTGACCGCTGAACCATCCTTAAAAACCCTAGTCTCCACATTCTTAGGGAGACAGATCTGAGAAATTTCTTCCATCTCCTCACTTGGTATCCTGCAATATTAAACTCTTTCTCCATTGTAACCCTTGCTGGTTCAGTGTATTGGTTTCCTCTTGAACAGTGGGCAATGAACATGGCTGGGCAATAACAGTGTCACCTATCTAAAAATGAATCTTACAGAAAGAAGCTGGTGTCAGCTGCTAACCCAGGTTGTGTAAACAGCAGCCACTTAGTACATAGGGTACCTCCAAAATACAACTCTCTTTCTGTCTGAAAAATTTTAACAAATCTCTGTTAAGATCCAGAATTATTTAGCCAAAAGCTAACAGTACTTACTCATTCTTACATTCATTGGGCAAACATTTATCCTTGCGGCTCCGCTGCAGTGCCCAGCTGTCCCAGGAGCAAGTTCGTCACAGTAATGGTTTCAAGGGATAAATACTTTCTTTGCAGAGTTGCTCCTCTGTCTAGGGTGGGGAGACATTTAAAAGTAAACTGCTTTCCACAATCTGTAAATACTTATATATACTTATGATCAAGCATTTTGATTTACTAGCTTGTTACTTTAAATCCTTCTCTTTGTAAAAAAAGACATGTAAGTTTCTTCTGTGATTTCTATGATTTATTTTTTTCAATCGGGAGTTTTCCATCCTCTTCTCTGAAATGCTGGACACACAATCATCTTTCATTTTCTGAGGATCGCCTTCCACCCCCTTACTTCTGCAAAAGTCTTGCTAGCACGCTTTCTCCCTAGCTTCTTTCTCACTTCAATATCCTCTTCAGGTTCCTGTTCACCATGCCTTCAACACTTTTTGTTTGCTCTCTGAAACAGATCTCTCACGACTGACTCTCTTTGCTCCTCTTTTCATAAGGAATAAAAGAATTAGTAGTGGAGTTTTTCTCTCTCAGCAGTCAGTTCCTCCTTTCCAAAGGCAATTAATGGAAATTCATCATGTCAGGAACAACTTTTAGAAAGGCACAAGAGGGCACATCAACTTTGCTCTTCCTCTTTGATTTGAAATCAAAAGCCAGGGTTTCTCATTGACTGTCCTCTTATCTACATAGATCATAAGAATTGCATTTCCCTCCTACTTGTTGACTTTTTATAAATCTGATTTTCTACAAATTCACATGGTAAAATAAAAATAAGAGAAGAACAAATTGACTTTTCTCTCCGGCTCCCTTGACCCTGATGCCTGCCCATGGTTTTTCCAGCCCAGCTTGAAGAGCCCTGGGCAGCCCCCTTTCCTCCACCTCTGGCTTATGGCGAATAAAGGCTGGGCCAACATTGACACACCAGAGTTTTGAATTTTGCTGTTGTTCACTGAGGTTATGACACATTATTCAGAAGCTAATAAAATTCACCCATCTACCAAGACACAAAGGTAATATTAATATTAGTAGACATATTTTTTTGCTACAGGGGTAGTAATTGTGAAAAGCACTGCCGAGCAGGGGATCAATAATTGAGATATCAATAATTACTTCTGTGCCCAGATATTAACTAGGTGTTTTATTATGAGAGTGTTTTCTCCCTCTAGAACCTTATGCATGGAAATGATCATTTCAGTAAAACGGTAAACACAGTGGTTTTATATAAAAGTAATTTTTGCAACATTTTCCCAGCTCTACTGTGTAAAATTGACAAATAAAAATTACATATATTTAAAACATACAACATGATGCTTTGGTATATGTGTACATTGTGAAATGATTACCACAATCAAGCTAGTTAACATATTCACCATTTCACCTAGCTATCCTTCTTTTCTTTGTGGTGAGAATCCTCAAGATCTACTATCTTAGCAAATTTCAAGTACATAACACATTACTACTAACTATACTTATCATGCTGTACATGGAGTCTTCAGAACTCATTCACCTCACAACAGAAATGTGTACTTTTTAACCAATACCTCCACCTTTTCCCCACTCTTGGGCCCCTGACAGCTACTATTCTACTCTCTGTTTCTCTGAGTTCTGACTTAAAAACAGACACACAGAGCAATGGAACAAAATTGAAAGCTCAGAAATAAACCCATGCATATATGGTCAACTAAGCTTTGACAAAGGCACTAAGAATTCATAATGGGGAGAGAAAAGTCTCTTTAATAAATGGTATTGGGAAAACTGAATATCCACATGAAAAAAAAATGTGAAATGGGATCCTTATCTTATACCACACCCAAAAAATCAGTTTAAAATGGATTCAAGACTTACATGTAAGACTTGAAATCATAAAATTCCTAGAAGAAAACATAGGGGAAATGCTACATGACATTGGTCTTGGCAATGATTTGCTGTACATAACACCAGAGCAAAGCAACAAAAGCAAAAATAAGTAAGTAGGGCTACTTCAAACTGAAAAGCTTCTGCACAGCAAAGGAAACAGTCAAAAAAATGAAAAGGCAACCTACAAAATGAGAGAAAATACTTGCAAACCATATACTCAACAAGGGACTACTACTCAAATATATACGAAATTCATATAATTCAGTAGCAAACAGAAAAACAAATAGCCTGATTTAAAAAAAAATCAGCAAAGGGCCTGAACAGACATTTTTCCAAAGAAGATACACAAATGGCTAACAGGTGTATGAAAAGGTGCTTATCATCACTAATCATCGTGGAAATGCAAATCAAAACCACAATGAGATATCACCTCACACCTGCTGGAATGGCTATTATCAACAAGACAAAAGATAGTGTTAGTTGGTGAGGTTGTGGACAAAATGGGAAACACGAATCCACTGTTGGTGGAAATGTAAATTTATAAAATCATATGGAAAGCAATATGGAGTTTCCTCAAAAAATTAAAAACTGAACTACCATATGAACCACCACTCTCACTTCTGGGTATATATCAAAAGGAGATGAAATTATTATTCCAAAGGGATACCTGCACTGTTTTGTTCATTGAAGCATCATGCATAATAGTCAAGATATAGAAACAACCTAAGCATTGATAGATGAATGAATACAGGAAATATTATACACACACACACACACATTCCATTATATTCCATATGTGTGTGTATGTGTGTGTGTGTGTGTGTGTGTGCGTGTGTGTATATTAGGGTATTATTCAGTCATAAAAAGAAGGAAGTCCTGCCTTTTGCAACAACATGGAGGAACCCGAAAGACATTATGCTAAGTGAAATAAGCCAGACACAGAAAGGCAAATACTGCACAATCTCACTTATACATAAAATCTAAAATTGTCTAAGTCATAAAAGTCATGTTTAAAAATAATCTTAGACTACCTACAACAGGATCTAAGTCATGATGTCTTAAACAATGGAAAACACATCAATAATTTCAATAGTATGTTTTCTTGAGAGATAGAGAACAAATGTTACTTCTATCAAGAGAACAAGAAAAAGAAAAAAACATTGCTATTGACTGAGGACTTTGGTTGCAGTCACAGTCTAAGAGATAATTCATCCCAGAAAATTTCCTAAGGTCTGGAATGTGGGCATCACCACTGATATGTATCCCTTTGCAGTAGCCCCTGATATTAACGGTTAGGCACAAAGCCTGTGTTTATAAATACTGTCACTGAGAATTTCACAGAATTTTTATAGAATGATGAGACAAGAGCTCTCAAATTTTAATTAATATAACTAAGACGTATTGGGATATTTATTATAAATGCAGAATCCCAGACATCATCCTCAAATATTGCTGATTGAAAAGACAGAGTTTATGCTATTATCCACACAAAACTTTGCACAATCTATTGCCTGCCTATCTGTTCTATCTCAGGTTGTACCAGGCTCCCTCTTTCTCTTTCTCCTTCAGCCATTTTCTTGTTCTTTCTTTTTGCCTAAGATGCTCTTGTGTGGGCTATTCTCTGTGTGTGAAAACTCCTTTTCCTTCTTGTTTCACCTAGTAAATTCTTAATTCTATTTTAGATATTAGTTAAAAATTTCACTTCTAAAGGTAGTAGTCACTGCTCTTCTGGGATTAATTTAATCTTTCAATTAGAGTTCTCATATGATGAAGTTTTCTCTCAGTAGTAATTTTATGCGTGCAAGTATACGTAATTAATACCTGACTCCTCTTCCGGGATGTGAGCTCCCAGAGGAAGAAGTTTATTTTCTCCACGGTATCACTGACTATCACAGAGCTTAGAAAATAGCTAGTGTTCAATAAATATTTGTGTATTGAGTTAACTTTTATCAAGTTTTTTGGTGATTTTCTGAAAGTTGTCTGTAAGTGAAACTTTGAGAAATATTGACTTAAGAAAGTAGTTACCTATCTTGGTCCTCTAAGAACAACCTATGAAGAAAAACTCACTATACTTTGGCAAATAATTCTCTGTTCTAAGCAAACGCTCATTGACTCATTGACAGTTTAATACAAGTATAAGGTGCCTGACCTGAATATGTTGCACAACATAAATTTAGAAATTTGTCATCCATCATTCTATATCATTCTGTCTTGTGTGCACTTGTTTTGCAAGTTAAAGAAAATATGCTTTTTCACTCAGCTTGTTTTTTCTTGAATATTTTTCTTGGTCTTCTTGTTTTAGATGAAAATCAAAGCTGTTGTAGTTTCAAGTAGGAGGCTCCACATGCTTTGGCATCTCCATGCCAATGTGACTTTAATAGTATTATTGGCCATATTCTGGGCTCCTCACGTAAGCATCATAACTGTGCCAAGATGAAACAATATATCAGCTTCCATAAGTAATAGTTATTAATATTCTGTCCTAAGCAGTATTTTACTCCTGTTTTTACTTAAGTATTAAACAGGATCACTTGCTCTATACGTATACGATATTTAACTGTCTTGGAATACCTTTCAGTTATTCAATAATTTCATAGGCAGGATATTCTTATTAAGATATGGAGAAGGGACAATACCTACAGCAAAATCCCAGACTCATCCTGTGCTGGCTACGTATTTTACAGGATCCAGTGCAAAATAAAAATATAGGACCCCTTGTTCGATAAGCGGTGAAAAAGTGCCATTCATGAGGAATTACACCCTTCTTCATGGTTGGTCTTTCTGCATGTCATAGTGGTGCTTTTATTTGCCATTTAATATTCCAAATACAGAAAAATTAAAATTTTAAATGATTAGCATACTTTTTAACCATTAATCTATATTGTGCAAGGCAAGTTTTATATGCAAATGCTCAGAACATTTAACTTGCACGTGGTATCACTGAAATTTCACAATTCCTATTTTGTGTCTTGCCCAGGGAAGGTGCTTAGAACTGGCTAGAGCGGCAAATGCACCAGGACTTAGGAATATTTTAGAGGTGAAGAAAGCAGTGCCCAACTCACACAGCTGACCCAGAGAGTGCTTTTGGGCAAAGAACACTCATGGGCCGAGTTCAGACACTCACATGCACCAGGGAGCTCTTCTCTGTCACAAGGTTAAGGACTCTGGGTTGACCAATCTGCCAGACGCCAGACTGATGTGCCATGCCATGACTGGGGAAACCACATGTCTCTTTTCTGAATGGGTCCAACACCATAACTCATAGTAAATGGGCATTCCTCAAGGCTTTTTAAACCTTTTTGGCAAAACACACTCAATACCTGGATCAGGAATGGAGGATAAATTCACCGCCACCAAGAGTTAGCCTTTGGATTTCCACTAACCATATATGTCTTGGTGCTGTCAGCACAAGGCAGGGATGGCCCCCACCATGTCCTTCCCTGAGATGCAGTGGGACACAGGCATGAAATCTGACACTTCCCAAGTTCACATCCAGGATCTTACCAGGAACAGAAGGTGGTAAGGGTCTACTTTGCCTGGGGTGCTAGAGTGTAGGAGAGGGGAGAGCTCAGAACTCACTCAACAAATGCAGAGGCAGATAGAACAATAGGGGAGCTCAAGCTCCATGCCTCATGTGTATGCTCTGATGACTCATCAGACTTAACTTACAAAACATAAGTCAAAGATAAAATTACTGAGAATTGCAAAACGGTAACTTCAGAGCACTAAAACCCAAGTGTAAGATCCTTATTGTGAGTCACTACATAAACACCTATGAAACCATCTCAACAGTAAACACCTATGAAGCCATCCCTGTATTTTTCACTTTTTAAAATATCATATGATGTAAGATAACAAGAACATGGAAACAGCTCTTCAAGATAGAGTGCAATGTTGTCCTGCCAAGCTGATTTATACTTTTTTTTTCTTAATAATGCTACTGGCATAATATTACTTATCTGGATAAGTTTTACATAATTTGGAAGGAGAGTCAAATTTAGTACAAAGAAAAAGTTGAATATTGTTCTAACAGCAGTTGTTGTGGAGGGCTTGCAAAAGTCTTGGTTAATAATTTAAAACTCAGAGGCAAGTTTTAGAAATCACAGAGATTATTTTTCTACATGGCTACTTTGCTGAAAAAGGGTAACAAAATTTTCAAAATTACTAATATTCAATTTGGTGTCTCTCTTTTTAAAGTCATTCTTGTATCCCAAGTGACACAACTATGATAACACAATCAAGATCTATAAGAGTATGATTCTATAATGTAAGACTTGAAAATTCAGTTACACAAGCCTAAAGGGATATCAGGCAGATCACAGGGTCCTTAAATTATTCCCTACAACCTACAGTTCAATTATTTTTTCTTTAATGGCTTTAGCTTCTCTTAGAGATCTAGACTAATTTTCCAGCCCATAATGCAAGTGACATAGACCTCAATAATGATTTCATACAAGAGTGAAGCATTTGGGACCAGCCTGAGGGGCTTTCTATGATACAGGTAGAAAAGGAAGCATTAAAAGAAAACAAAAAAGTGTAATTCTTGAGCAGTAGAAACAATCTTCATTAAAAAAAAAAATCCTTAATGTTACTTAAATATGCTATTCTAGTCACATTGTATAAAAATAAATGACCGTATCTTTATATCATTCTGAGTTTTCTTTTATCTTTAGAAGACATTGATATGATTTTATCTTCTATTTTTTCAGCACCAAGGCTAGTGTCTAGGACAACGCTTTCTTCAAGGGAGAGATGTGCTCAAAGGCTCAGAAGAAAGACATATATATTTGGGCCCAGAAGGAAAGAAGAAATGATTCAGAATGCTTGGTCTTGCATTTTCTTGGAGCTTATGTATTTATCGAAATGTTCTTGAAAAAAATGTATTTATAATAAGTCACCCTGGTGGTCCCATGAGTTGTTGTCCTTAATAGATAGAAATCTGATAGAACATAACCTTTCCACATATCTTTTCCTACTTAACAAATCTTCATGGAAATATTTTTATCATGTTGAATATATTTCTTATTTAAATTTCAGCATGTCTTTAGAAATTATAATATACATTTAGGATTTATTTTAACTCAAAAATCTAGATGATTCATAACCCAAATATTCTGAATAAAATAGGTAAATAAAAAATATTCTGCCTTGATGTGTGTAAGTGTATGTGTGTTTGTGTGCTCATGTATGCATTAACATGTATGTGGATAATGTTTTCATGTATCAAATTTGCCTTCATTTTTTATTGGATGCAAAGTACATGAAAGATTGAGCTCAAAACTGTATGTAAGAAAAGGAAAATATAATAAGCACAGATATTTCTTTTGACCTTAAAATATAAGACAATGTATAATTGTAATTTATTTTGCTAATATTGACAATGAATTATTTATAATGATTAATTTCTCAATATCACATTATGATATATGAAAACACAGTGACATTTATGAGAGCACATAGTTCACATATTGGAATATAAGAATGTGTAAATTATTTTAAACTTAAAGAGATATTTATGGAAAATAATTATATTGAGTGCCTTTGGAAAAATTTACTTGAATTAATTTAATAATCATATCAATTAGAAGCAAACTTTATTATCATCTAAACAAATACATACGTATTTCACATAAGAAAAATAAAGTTTAAAGAGTTAAGTCACTTATTTATTAGATAACTGTTCGTAAGTGACAGAGCAATAGAAATAACCCTGGTCTTCTAAATTCTACCCTAGGGAACTCTCTCTAATATAACTTGTCTTCAAAATAACAGCATGAGCCCAATCTTCTCCACCATAGCAAATGGAAACATCAGCTCTTCAATCACTCTTTTTTGTTTGAGGGAAGGTAACTAAACTTTACTGAGTACCTGTGTATACATATTGTTTTTGTTTCAGTTAAACTTTAAAAAAAAATGTAGATTTGCATAGTAAATTCACATACAGTTATAAGATTAATATAGAGAGATTCCCATGTACACTTGAACCATGTTACCTCACTGATAACATCTTATAAAACTCTAGTACAGTAGTGTAGCCAGGATATTAGCACTGATACAGTCAAGCTGGAAAAATCTTTCCATCATCGCAAGATTCCTCATATCACAAAGCCCCATCTGCTACCCTTCCCTACCTCATTCCTGATCCCTAGTAGCTACCAGGATTTTTTCCATTTCTATAATTTTGTCATTTTAAAAATGCTGTATAAATGAAAACATACAGCATACGTACTTTCGGCGTTGGCTTTTTCACTCAGCATAATTCCTTGGAGTTTCATCCAGATTTTTGCATATATAAATAGTACACAAATTTTATTGAGTAGGCTAGGCTCAGTGTAGGCCAGGCACTATTCTAGAGCTAGGCATATAGCAGTGAAAAAGCCAGGCAATATCCTGTAAGTATGTGCATGCATTTGTATCTATTTATCTATGGATATAAATATATTACATGTAATATATATCATATAATATACTTTGTTGGGTGTAGAATAATGTGCCACCAAAGATGTACCTGCCCTAATCGCAAGAGTCTGTGGCTATGTTATCTTACATGGTAAAACGGGCTTTGCTGATATAATTTACATAAGAATCTTGAGACAAGGTAACAATCCTAAAATATCTAGGTGGATCCAATGTGATCACAAGAGTCTTTATAAGGGAAGCAATAGGGCCAATGTCAGAGAGACAGTGATGTGATGACAGAAGCAAAGTGACATGTGAGGGGAGCCTTAGAAGATGA
This sequence comes from Avahi laniger, assembly GCA_963575035.1. Taxonomy (NCBI): domain Eukaryota; kingdom Metazoa; phylum Chordata; class Mammalia; order Primates; family Indriidae; genus Avahi; species Avahi laniger. The sequence goes on along the minus strand of CAUYSK010016126.1, from coordinate 17,728 downwards.
AGAAGGAAGGAAATAGATTCTTCTTGCCGACTTCAGAAGGAGCCAGTTCTGCTGACAACTAGATTCTATGACTTTTGATCTCCATGCACGTACTTAGAAGGTATTTTCTGTCTTCTTCACTGCTGTATTCCTAGCTCAAGAACAGTGCCTCACTTACACTGAGCTTAGCCCAATGAAATATTCAATAAATAAATGAATGAGACCATATCTCTTCAACAACTGGTAGACAAAGCTTGCTAACAAGCTTCCTCTGAGTATGGAAAGAGATAACAAATATTTTTAATACATATTTTAAAGCTTGATTAGAGGAAAGCAGTAATCATGATTAGAACATCAAACATCATTAAATCTACTTCAAACATATTTCAGCTAAATGTAGGGATGAGAAAATGTCTTGTTGTGCTTGGAGTTTTAGTTTACAAAAGGTAAAGTAAATAGCATGGAGTATTACAGCCCTAGAATTAATCGCAATCATTGAGGAATAATGATTGGTAAGGTAGACAGGATGAAACCCCTGACAATAATCCTGGCCCCACTGAGTGAGGGTCACTGTTGAAGACAAGATAGTACTACTGAACCAGATGTGCTTCTTGGGCCCTAAGTACTTAAAAGACAATATAGATCACAAAGAGTGGGAGAGGATGAAAGGAATATTCTGACATTACTATGAATATCTAACACTCTTGAGTCAATCATACATTACCTAAAGAAAGGAGAGAAGGATTGCAATGGACACAAAAGTCATTCATAGTAAAACCAGGATATTAACTCCAAAATATATATTCTACTCTTCCAGTAAAAATTAACTCAAAAATTTTTTTGTATCATTAGAATATTCTTATAAACAATTACTTACATATAGTTGCATATTTCCTACATTTGCCATGCAGGGAAAATGGTTTGGAAACATTTCTCTCTGCAATATCTCCCTATACTTCAACCACAATTCTCATCTTTTTCTTAACTATTCACTTCTTATTGTACTTTCAAGTAACCTTCAAACATTCACTCTCTCTTCTTACTTTTGCAAACTAAAAAAGTATGATACAAATAATAAAATAAAAATTGCAGGTAAATTACAGGGAGATTAAATTCGTTTCCAAGAGGGCCGATTATTGGTGTGTGGGAGCAAGCAGCTTGTCTCCAACAAGAGAAGGGCAAGTCTATAATGAATCCAGTTCAGCAGGTCTAGCAAAATTTAGGGTCATGTAAGGTATGAAAACAGTTTCATTGTGAAGCTAATGATTGTTTATGTTTATAAAGCTGCAGAATAAGCTAAAGAATCTAGGGTCACAGTTCCAAACAAGCAGGTGACTTTGTCCACCTGCTTACAAACACCTTAGTATTCACTTCATCTATGTCAGTTTTTTAAAAATTCTCAGTACAACTCTACAAAGTAGATATTGTGGTTCCAACAATATAGAGGTGGAAATGTAAATTGGGAGGTTGCTTGACTGGATCCTCTTCATTCAGGTTTTCAGCTCATAAAGCATCTGCTTGAAAATGTCTTTCCCAAAGGTCTTATACATCAGTGCCAACACTTTCAACAGTCTCCATCATATAACACTTTTGATTTACTCTTTGTAGTCTGTCTCTACCATAAGAATGTAAGTTTCTTAAAAATACAGAATGAATTTTTTTGTTTTCCTTAGTATCATTGGAGCAAAAAATGATAGTTGATATGTAATTAGCACTGATTATCTAATTATCTTGAAATGATCAAAAAAATATGTTGAGCAATAATTTGCTCAAATTCACACAATAAGGAAGTAGCAGAACCAGGATTCAAATAAACCCAGTTCTAGAGTCTACTCTTTTCATTCTATGTATCATGACTTCTTAAATAACGCAAGGTTAGGCATTTCCCGTCATGCTAAATCACAGTCTCCAAATACTAAACAGTCTTATTTATTTCGAACAAGCTTAACCTTCCAGTATGAATAAGTACCAAGAAATTTCATGTCTAAGGTACAGGTACATCACATGGGTAGATTGAGTTTGGGTAGGAAAGGCAAGTTCTCTATAAACTCTGCTAATTTTTTTTTACCAGAATTCTCATAGTTTATTCACTAGCTAAAAGTTGAATATAAGAGAAGCCTTGATATGACATCTTTTACTGGTTATCACATGAAACACCATCAGATCTACTTCATATTCCCCCCCCCATATCTTGTCCCATTCATTAGGGATTGATGCTGGTTCCATGCTGGAAAATTCAAAGAGTATAATGATCTGGATGAGTCCCTTGATTCCTTGAAGATACAAAAGTCATCTCCATTATCCCAAATTCTACTCCAGGCGTTTCTATTGCCACCGCCACCACCCCCGTGAGAATCACTAGCATGACCCCTGCCTCCTCTTCCTCCTCTAGAAGACCCTTTTCAACCTCCTTTGCCTGGTTTGCCTTTTCTTTTTACTGAAGAATTCATTTTCACCTACAAGATAAAAAGTTAATATAGACATCATAAAATCAGATGAGTTTAAAAATCTTTTGTCAAACTTATGGATATAGGTTATGTTAAAGAAATAAAGGAAGGCCGGGAGCGGTGGCTCACACCTGTAATCCTAGCTCTTTGGGAGGCCAAGGCGGGCAGATTGTTTGAGCTCAGGAGTTGGAGACCAGCCTGAGCAAGAGCAAGACCTCATCTCTACTAAAAATAGAAAGAAATTAATTGGACAACTAAAAATATATAGAAAAAATTAGCTGGGCATGGTGGCGCATGCCTGTAGTCCCAGCTACTTGGGAGGCTGAGGCAGGAGGATTGCCACGGCACTCTAGCCCAGGCAACACAGTGACACTCTGTCTCAAAAAAAAAAAAAAAAAAAAAAGAAATGGAAATTTTAAAAAGGATGGTATGGGGTAGGGTTTTGGATCTGTTCCAGTGAAAAAAAAAATTAAAAATAAATTAAAAGAATTAAAAAGCTCAGCCAATTTAGGGGCAGCGTGGATAAATCTGCACTAAAGATTTACAAGTATTTCCTCCTCAGGACCAATATTTAGTAAGGTTCTTAACCAAGAGTGTGTATCAGAAACACATGGAGAAGTTTCAAAACATACATGCCTAGGCCCCAATCCTAGATTCTGATTGATTAGGTCTAATATAGGGTTTAAGAAAACTCCAGTTGTGAAGAGTTGTTTTCATGGATATTAAACTCTGGTAATTCTCACCCAGATTGGACAGGACAAGATTCACAGAGGAATATCTATCTCTTCACTAAGTACACTCAACTGCTATGATCCTTGAATGCTCCTTGGCTAGGGCTGGATTCAACTATTGGGAAACATGACTTCAAACAAAAATTTATTGAAGACTTTTATTTGATATAATCTTAATATCAGCTTAAAGTTTATTATATTTGTAAAACAGTTAACACAAGGATAATTTGAATTATAAAAGGCTACTGTGTAGAATTTAAAATGCTATGACATGTTACAGTCTGCTGATTGCATCTAAAAAACTGAATTTGTTCTGTAATGTGTACATGTGTGCAAATATTTATTAAGGATCCACTATTTTCTAGGCAATGCTTCAGCACTGGGAAAGGTAATCAGTTGCAATTACTATAATATATTTCAAAAGAATATTAATTATTATTATGAACAATAAATTGCATTGACTGAACAATAATTTTCTGCTCTAGAAAGGAAGAAACAATCAAACACAAGATCAATTGCTATTTTGAATTTACAAAGTTTTAAGATATGCTATATATTTCTGATATATTATGCATTGATTTGCCAATAGTTAGCCTCACAACACTGTTAGGAAAACTGCCAAGTCTTTTTACATTCCAATTTGCTGATGTGGAAACTCATTAATTAAGTGCTAAGGAGGATATGAATCAGATTTCCTATATCTCTTTTCTAGGTTCGGATCTTCCACTGATGTTACTGTTTTACTCATTCAAAATATTATCACTTAACAAAGTCCTCTACTTCATAGAATGCGTAACGGCATGTGGATGATAACCTGATGAACTTTAAGCTTTTTTTTTTTTCCCATATAATCTTATTCCATTCACCAATTTATATCTGGTCTTCCAAATATACCAATATATTTCAGTTTGAGTTCCAAACTTCAAAGTCTCTCTTGTTTTTAATTGCCATGCCTATAGCCAACCAACCACTTGCCAAGTATTACCATTTTGGAAATTGAGATGTTTAAGAATCATCTCACTTTCTTATTTTTTCTGTTTTCACTTCCAATATCCTAATTTGTTTTTAGTCATATCTTGCATTGTTTTGTTTACTCTCAGTAAATTCCAACATAAATTTTGAATTACCCTTTTAGAACAGATATCAAAATTGTATTGTTTTATATCACCCCTAAAAAATACAATTTAAGCTTTTCGGTAGCAAGGCATCCAAGGCCCTGTGTGATCTGGCTGCAACCTAACTTTGTAGTCTCCTATACTGTTTCTTTTCTATAACTCTCTCACCTTGTAATCCCAGCCCCACCTCAACTGTACACTCAACATCTTCATTAATGCAACATGTATTGTTACATCCTTCTGACATATTTCTTTTAATGTGACATACCATTCTTTCTGTCATTCTTTTTAGACTCTGTCTTATTAATCCCTATTCATGCCTCAATATCAAGCCCTAATACTGCTTCCCTGATGTGATTTTGTGTAAACTGCATAGAAAGAGTACTTTCATGGCACTTTATGCATTTGCCTGTTGTAAGAGTTTCCAGATTTATTACAAGAATGTCTTTCCTTTGTTTCTCTCACTTGGTTGAAAGCTCATTGAAGGTATACACCAAGTGTTATTATTTTTTGTGTTTCCACAAAAACATAAGAAAAGGCCTAGAATTATAAACACTCAATAACCATCAAATGAGTAAATTAGGTCTATTCTCATTCTCATTCTCCTTCAAGTATCTACCCTCCAGCAAATTAAATTTATGATTAATTTTAATTTAATGTCTACTCAGAAAGCAAAGGAAAACAGTGCTGATTTTCTACACTTAACATCTCCTTCTCAATTGTATTAATCTTTCAAGAGAAATTCTTCACTGTGGGAATATTTTCTCTATAGAAATATGTAAGTATAAAGCACCTCTAAAACCTGACTTTATAATAGGCATGTTGTTTCATAAAAAGTTACCATTCTGAAATAAGTCATTGCAAGGAAAAAAAATGTCTGTGATGTGAGTGAGAAAAGAAAATCTGGCTTCAGGGAAAGTGATATGAATCAGACTAACGATGGAATCGTATTATGTGCCATAAAGGTTTTATGTGCTATGAATTGTGAAGTGTAATTTAAAGTTGTGAATTGACAAAGATAAAACATCAAAGAAACCAAGAAAAGTTTCAAACTCTAGACATAAGCATAAATTTACTTTCCTCGAAGGGTTTCTGTGTGCATATTGCCAAGAGATATCTAAGCGACTAAAGTATTTAGGATAAGTGTTTGGATATTTGAGGCAAGAAGCAACTGCTTACCTATCAGCTTTGACAGGCGTTTGATTTTTTACCCTTTCACATGGAAATAGTTCTCCCCATCAACAAAAAAAATATATAAATACAAATGTCTCAGGTAATAAGGAAGGCTTTTAAAAAATGGGTTCCTAGAATTATTGGGAGACAATTTTCCAAGACATCTCTACAATCCTGTGACAGAGTCTGTTCACGGGGATATATGCATAGCAAAGAGCCTTGGAAAATAGAGATGGTGTCTTCATCTGAGTCAGAAGGCTGCTTTGTTTTCTTACCAGGATAACAAAGGCAATGCCTACCTATTAGGAAAAGATTGGGCAGATTTCCCTTTGTAAGATAGGGGCTTTTCTAAGCTTGGGTTCCTCAGCTATGTCATAGATCCACTGTGCAGGCATCATTCATCTGGACCTGCCTCACATCATTAGATGAGATTTGGGAACAAAGAACACTGACAGGAACATGAAGCTCATGCTGCTACTGAGTCATGAATACAAAATGGTTGAACTCCATTGGATTACTGTGTCCTTATTGGCAAAATATAAGGAAGTGTGGATGCTGATCTAGCAGCTGCAGTCAGCAATGCTGCTTAAAACTGTGTGACCAATAGACAACTACTTGCCTGGATTCATTTCCTGATACTCTATCCCTCACAGTCTATGCTTCAGTTTGTAGCTTCCATAACATACTGTGCTTATATTCTTTTTCTGTTTCAACTGCTATTTTATCTGCTAGGTTTTGGTAATCTTCTCTAAAGAGTAAATTTTATCTTAATTGTTTACTCCCTGTGAAAATTTCCCTGACTTTACCAGGCACCAGGTTTATCTAAGTCATGAGTTCATACTGTTTTTTTTTGTTTTGTTTTTAGCAAATCTCCATTTACATATTTTTTTTATTTTCATTATTTGCATTTAGGTATCATGTACATATCAAAACTATCGAGCAGCTGTTATGTGCCAATCATATCAGTCACTGGAGATGTGTTGATAAATAGTACAGACACATTTCATAATCTCTGGAATCTTACAGAGAATTGGGAAAGACAAACGTTATAAAGGAGCAATGATAAAATTTATGATCAATTGATAAAGCCAGATATAGAAATTTATGGCAGGGGATCAAACTGAGGGCAAGGCCCACTCGTGTAAGGCTTTGCTCCGGAAAAGATGCTTCAATTGAAGTCTGAAGGGAAAGTGTCAGATTCATGGAAAGACTGGATAGACAGTCTCTCGCTGTATCTCACTGTTTAACAAAGCACGGCATCTGGTTGGCACTCAGTAAACATTTGAGGAATTGCCAATTCCCATAAAAGCAAAAGAAATTCTTCCATCTGCACCTGCCTGACTGGAAACTACTTGTGGTATCTGCTTACTAGACATAAAGAACCTGAACATCACCCACTTGCAAGATTGATTATCTATCTTATCTGTTTGGTAGGATTTTTTTTAAAATTTTCCCAATGACAGACAGCTTTCTTCTGTCAGTCTGTTGAGGAAAATTGATCCAATACTGTTTAAGAGAATTAAGTTGCAGTTACAGAAAGTGCTTGAAGAAGTATCTAGCCCAGTGTCAAATACTTTGATTACTACCTGGCTCATGCCTGCCGTTTTTTACAGCACCAATTCAGTAAAAGTATGCAATCTGCTAGAAGCAAAAAGGAAAATAAGTAATTTTATTATCCACATTTGCAAAAATGATCTAGAAGGTGTATTCATATGACATGAAGGTATTGTGCAGTATATGACAAATAGCTTTTTTGGAATGTAATAAATAACCAGATCAAGAGACTGTAATGTACTTGTTAATTTCATTTTCAGAAAAATGATTTTTAGTGCATTCAGTCTGCAATTAGACAAAAATGCCACATCTCACCTTTCTTGAGAACAAGATCTTTACCATGTGCTACAGACTTGAAAAATTATCCACCTTACACCTCCTAGCTTTCAGCAAATCTAATTCATTCAATCTGAGATAAAAATAAGCACAGGAAAAATTGCAGTAGTTAAACATTTCATTCCCCTGATTTGGTGAACACTTATTATTTTTATTTTGACACAATTTTTCCCAAATATGACATATTTTTCAGAAAAGAAATATCTGGCAAAATAAAATACCTGACTCCAAACTTCCATATGTTTCTGAACTTTCTTACTCCATGTAAGACACATTTCTGAGGTCCAAAGGACATAATGAAAATTCCCTTGCAGCAACACAGAAAAGGGAATATATTGCAAGAAAGGGCAATTCAAGTTACTGTTGCAAGCAACTTTTGACTGTATTAGGAGCAGAGCATTCAGTGGAGACACTAGGGCACAGTACCCTTTGGTATCCACCACTGAGGATTGGTTCCAGCCCTCCCCCCACTCCACCCAACTCAGCTACCAAAATCTGCAGGTGCTCAGATCCCTTGTAGAAAATGATAGTATTTGTGTATAACAAAACACATCCTCTGTACATTTTAAATCATCTCTAGATTACTTATGATACCTAATGCAATGTAAATGCTATATAAATAGTTGTTATTGTCTATTTTTACTTGTATTATTTTTATTGTTTTTTCCCCAAATATTTTCCTTTTGAAATTGATTGAATCTATAGATGTGGAACCTTCGGATAGAGGGCTGATTGTACTGTACCTCACAGACAATCAGAGTGGGAGGCACCTTCTAGTCCAGGGTTGCTCTGATAATCCCTTACTGGAGATCAAATATAAAATAATCAGAATGAAGTCAAATTGGAGAGAACACAAGTTTTTCATTGCATGTCCTTTATCTTTAGTTGTGCACATATAGCAAGACAATCCTGACTTGCCCAGAGAACACAGCCTGTGTTTGGACTGCACCTCCTGTTTTATGTTAAAAAGAATTACCTGAAAAATCTTCTCAGAAGCCACAGACACAAAGCTTTGATGGAAAAACCTTTCTATTTATCAAGTTATTATATTTAAAGGCACAATGTGATATAACAAAAAGAGAAAAAGTTTTGAGATACAGCAAATGTGAGTAAAATCCTCTTGAAATCTTTGGAAAATTATATTACCTTTATGAGCTGTAGTTTTCTCATTTATAAAATAAGAATAATAGTCTCAAACTTTCTAGAATTACTGAGTAAATTATATGTGATAAAGTATGTAAAATACATAGCAGCTATAGGTATGGCATGAATAATTTCTTTTGTGTTTTGTAATAAGAACAATCAGCAAAATGAGTGCCTGAAAAAATATTAGGCATGCTAATTGAGAGCATCTTTGAATTAAATGGGAAATGGTATGTGGATGGCCTCACCAAGAAAATGGTTTTTAAATACCAAACATACAATTGTCACACTAATTCAAAGCTCAAAACAAAGGTACTTTGCTACGAATCAAAGAATACAGGTGATTTCTAGAAACTAGAAAAGTAAGGAAAGAGAGTATCTTCTAGAGCATCCATAAGGAGTGCAGAATACCAACACCTTAATTTTATCCTATAAGATCCATTTCACACTTCTGACCTCAAGAACTATAAGATAATAATTTTGTGTTGCTTTAAGCCACTAAAATTTGTAGTAATTATTACAGTTCCAATAGGAAGCTAATACACTGACTTTCCCTTCTTCTCAATCCTACCTTACTAAAAAATATGGAATCATTATTGAATTGCAGCAAAAATATCATCCCAAACAACTCACTCTGTGGAAGTCTTAATAGATATTAATAAATTATATGAGCATTCAGTCCTGGTTCATTATCAGTGTAAACAAATTTAATTTTTGAGATTTTCAAATGAATTTACTTAGATGATTAATAACAAAAAAGAGTCACCCTATAAGCCAGAGTAACAAAGCAATAAAGTAGTAAAATTAATTGAAATTCCAAATTTTTTAAACATTGTTTTTAAAAATTTATTAATTATTATTTTTTTAATTTCAAAATATTATGAGGGTACAAATGCTTTGGATACATAAATTAGCACCACCCGAGTCAGAACTACAAGTGTGCCATCTTTTTAAAGTCCTTTGTTAATGTTAGTTACAAAACAGTTACTTTGAACAAATCTGTTTTAGCATGTAAATTATCCTACTTACACTTAATCACATAATAAGTCATTCGCCTAATTACTGTACTTTAAAGCATATTGAAAATCAAATTCTTACATTGTGTTTAATACATAATCATAGATCTATGGAATTTATGGATTGGAGGACACCTCGAACCCAGCAGGGGTTAATATTTGCTGAGGCTAGATGCCCATTGTGCATTATGCGGGTGTCTCTAGGAGGTCCCAATGAAGCTCCTTAATTTCAGTGGCAAGAAAAGAGACAGCTAGAAGACCCAGTACCAGCTCTTTCCACCATAACCAAGACTAAGTTGAAGCAAGTGAATTGCCTAGGGTGAAAATTTAGGGAGGCATCACAGTTAGGTTTATGCAAGCTTCAAACAGGCAAGCAAAAGGATGTGTGACTGCTTCAGTAAAAGTTTATTTCCAGAAAGAGTTGGCAGCTGGCCCTTGGGGTAGTTTGCCAAATCTTTCCGTAGACCATTAGCCAGAACTCCAGGACCCTGCTAAATTCAAGAGGAGGAGATTGGCTACTACTTAACAACTTCAAGATTTTCTGTGCTGTGATTAAATAAATAAATGCTGCATCCATTATAAATTGTATTCACCTGCAGGAAACAGGAAGCCAAGCTCCTGCGATTTAAACAAAAGGGGACTATTTTAATCACATGCCAAGAAATTTGAATGTTTGAGTTGCACAGTGATGATTTTAGGGATGAAGGCTCATTTTCTCCCCAGTTACTCATTCACAATTTAGCCTAGATGAAAATCTATACCTTCTAATTCTAAGTGCAATGATATTAAGATCATATTATCTTATTTTGTCAGGTAGCAAGAAAGTCAACTACTTATAGGTAGCAGGAACTCACAAAAATATATTGCATTGTTAATAAAATGTGAACAACAAAAGGAAAAATTTGAGAACATAATTTTTCCAAAATAAATATACTATTCCTTAGTGACTAATCCTATCCTCAAGGATTCTGGAGAGGCGGCATTTGTTTCTCAACAGCTGAGTCCTTGACACTTTAAATTTATCAATACTTGGGGTTTACAGCTTTAAAAAAACCTTATTTCGAATTGCAATTCTTCAGTTTATCAGCTTTTCAAATTTTAATCCATTATTTAACCTTTCTGTTTCCTCATGTGTAAATTGGTGATATTGATTTCCTTTCAAGGGTACAATAAAAATTAGTGTTTTCATAGGACTACTTCCTGGCACATGCTATGGAAGATCTTAAATATCATAATATGTTGAATGCATAGATATACTGCATATTAAGAATATTTTTCACTGGCCACAAAAATTTAGGGTGTATTTATCTTTTCTAAAAACACTCAATGATATTTTAGGCCCCTTATGTTTTTCCAGAATATCGCAAACCTGCCATCGGGGTGGGGCTACCTTCTTGTCACATTCCGTCCCCTCCCCCATACACACAACTTGAACTTAGGTAGTACTTTGTAACAACCTCCATGAGTAGAATTCAGTGGATGCAATACTATTGACTTCCAAGACTAAGGGATAAAACGTGGTATAACTTCTTCCTGGATCAAACTCAGAACATTTGTCCTTAAAAACCAACCCCTGTGTTGGAGGAGTTTTAGGGCACATGGAGAGGCTGCCTTGTATTGTAAGTATTTCAGATGACAGCCATGGCTGAATTCACAACCAAAGGCCATCCTCTGCCAAGAGATATATGATGGAATGCGCCTTCAAATAATTTCAGATCTCAGCAAAGAACTCTCTCAGCTAACCCAGAGTGGAGCAAAGATAAGTTGACTCTGTCAAGCCTTCCTAAAATTGTAGACTCATAAGCTAAATGAATGCTGTCATTGATTTTTGAACTACCAAGTTTTGGAGTGTTTTTTTGTTTTAATAATGGAATTAATTTCTAAATCTTTTCCAGCTTTATTGAGGTATAATTGGTAAATAAAAATTGTAAATACTCAATGAGGTGTGAGTTGTTGGAGGGACTTCATTAGGTCCCTTTCACTTTTCTGTTTCTAACTGGGGCAGGGACCTGAAACAGGCAAACTCATGTATAGTGATTAGCACTGGATCCACTCATTTGACATATTGCTTTATTCTATTTTCTTTTGCTCATGGTTATATTACCATATTTACCTCAAGGTATTAGGAAAGGTCTCTCATAAACTATTTATTTTAGGGGCTTAACTTAAGCCTGCTTCTAAAAGGCTACCCATAACCAGAGGAGGCAAGCAGCAACACCCTATCTCACTCTAGACAGGCTTCTTGTATCAGTTCCAAGACATATGTACTTTCTATTCTAGGTGTAGGGCTTTGCTTACTTGTTGGATTCCCTCTGCTACAAAGGAGGATTCATTATCACTCTTGAGAAATGTCCAGGGCTCCACGGAGTGTGCTCTTGACAATAGAAAGCTGTGGTGGATCAGATCAGCAGCAGACCACCAAACAGTGACCATGACTTTTTTTGGTGCAAGTTTGGCTTTGGGAAGGGCTTTGGAGCTTCTTCTCTGTCCATCCACTGAGCTGATCATCACCAGTTGTTGTATAAAATCCACTTTTCATAGCACGTCACAATCCAACTCAGAAATGGTTCATTGTTGCATGCGATAAGACGATACTCCAAAACAACTATTTTTGTTATGTTCAGTCAGCTCATGAGGCACCCACTTATTGAGCTTTTTCAGTTTTCCAATTTGCTTCAAATGCTGAACAACCATAGAATGGTCACATTGAGTTCTTCAGAAGCTTCTTGTGCAATTGTAAGAAGATCGGCTTTGATGATTGCTCTCAATTGGTCATTGTGGACATCCGATGACCAGCCACTGTGCTCCTCATCTTGAAGGCTCTCATCTCATTTGCAAAACTTCTTGAACCACTACTACACTATACATTCATTAACAGTTCCTGAGCCAAATGCGTTGTTGATGTTGCAAGGTGTCTCTGCTACTTTACGACCCATTTGGAACTCCAATAAGAAAATCACCTGAATTTGCTTTTTGTCTAACATCATTTCCATAGTCTAAAATAAATATAAAATAAACAGCAAGTAATAAGTCATTAGCAAAAAAAATAGAGCAAGAAATGCACATTAAAATGGTATATAACATAACCACATTTAAGACTGTATTCCAATATCAAACAGCAAATTTCAACAATGCTAAAACCACAATTACTTTTGCACCAACCTAATACAAAGGAGGAAGACTAGGCAGGTTTTTGAGTAAATGAAGTAGACTAGAACATCTCCCAGGTTTGTAATATGGACAACTTGATAGATGGTAATGCCACAAAACAGTTTATGAGGAAGCGAATTACTTTCCCTGTCATCAGAGACCTCAAGTCTTCTGTCTTTGAGAGCTTTATTTGCATGTTTCAGAAATGCATGTGTCTAAGGTACATTTATGATGGCATCATTCATTCATCATCGTTTTCTCTGCTTCAGACAGGTCACCTTTGACAACCATACATTATTTGATTTCTTTTTGCATGAAAGAATCTCTCTTCACTCCTAACTCATGTAAAGCTGCAAGAATATCAAATTTCATGGATTTGTTCTTTACACAGGAAAAATCCAATAGGCGGTTTGAAAATCATTTGGAAATTATTTCTATAAGGCAATCAAATTGCTTCATAGACATTATCTCATCAGTAGTCACACAATCTCCTTGAGGTAGGCCAAAACAAAAATTATCCTTATTTTTAAAAGTAAAGAGAAATTAAGTGATCCCACTGGAGACACTCAGTATACAGTGCTAGCTCTGTGTAAGACAAACTGCCTGATGACTTCATGACAGGGTATAGGTTCATGATTCTTCATAGTTTATATGGGTTACATAATTTACACTGGAGTCTTTACTTACTAATATAAAATGGGTTTAAAATAAAATTGGAATTGAAAAAATTTCGTTTTTTTTTCAAGAGAGTAGCTTATTTTTATTTCTTTCTTGCTTTCCTTACTCATCTGTAAGGTTCAGCAAACAAGAAAATCAAGGTAATATTCAAAATCAATGAAAAAGCCACACTATCCACAGAGAAACGATCGTGGTGAAAATTCATTTTTGTATTAAATTTCATCCTGTACTACATTGAAATATAATGATATTAAAAATGTATTTCAGGAGGTGGTAGCAGTGCTCTGCATGGGTTTGGTTATTCTCTGTGGGGCCAGGAGCAGTAATAAAACAGCTGGGGAAGTTGCTCAAGGAGCAGAGGGTGAGGTTGTAGAATGACTGTGGGCAAGAGGTGGAAAAGTCTGTTCATTTGCATAACAAATGCAACAGCCACGGCATCTGGAATTCTTAAAAATGTGATAGTACCAGGAATTCTTAAAAATGTGATATTACCAGGTGTTGATTCATTTATAATTATTGATACAAATAAGGTCAGCAGAGAAGATACTGGGTATATTACGTTTTTGTTCAAATTAGTAATATCACAGGAACCAAGCTCAAGTTGCCATGGAATTCTTATGCATTAAATAAAGATGTTTCCAGATGTTTAGTGGAAGAGTCCAGGAAACCTTTCAAACAGTGATCTTTTGTTTCTTTTTAGGTTTATCATGGTGGTTGCAACTTGATTCCCTAGAAAGTACAGTTCTACGTTTAGGTGATACCCTCTGGAATTCCCAAATCCCTCTTTTAACCTGTAAGACATATGGACTAGTTGGCTAAAGGAGCATCAGTGTAAGGGAACATACAGTAATAGAATTTCATCTAGATAATGCATCAGAATATCTATGATTGGATAAACCATTTACTGAACTGAGAGACTATTTCAGTCTTATGGCTTGCATTATACGGCAAAAAAGGAACTATAGCCACATTCAAAGATTATGATCATAAATAAATATTTAACACAGTGAAGTAGTGAAACAAATGGATGAATATCTATAATGTATACAGAAAAAGAGGACTTCAGAGATTTGATTAGACAAGGAATTCTAAATAATGATAATAGGACTTTGGAAGATGAAAAGAAGTCTGAAGAAGCTATTAAAAATATGAACACAGCAATAAATACTACTCAGATACCAATCAATATTTATGATATATTTAATGATGAGTGTGGAATAAATATCAGCAAACAGAATTCTTCCTTTTGGGTTTTAGCTTATGCTTCAAAGGGCTTTGTGACTGAAGAAGGTCAAAAAAATTTACTTGTTTGAGGTACAATGCCTGACATGATTGCATATTTGAACAAATATATAAAACTGCTAAATGTTTACTGTATAAAAGCAAAGAAAAATGCTGCTTCTTTGAATAATCATGTTAACAAAATGCTGCAGTCCATAGACCAAGCAACTGAAGCCATTTTAAAGAAATAATTAAAATTATACCACAGCAATTCTTCATTTCTTCAAGTTATAAGATGTTGATCCTTAACTGAAGAGTATGGTTTGGATATAATTAACAAATATTGAAATATTTTCCAGCATGGCCATTCCAGATAATGAGATAGTATTGTATTAATATTATGGGATGTTAATAGATATTATAGATATCCAAGACTATCTAACTATCAAGTTGAAGAAAATTGAGGAAAGCGAAAGTCTTGTTTTACTGGCTTCCTTCAGGAGTATAGATTATCTGCATTACTGAAAAACAATTCTGTCCACAAATTTTGGCAAAATGGAGCTTCTGAACCACACCCAATTGCTTCTTGAAGGGAGTTGCTACTTAAGAGGTTATCAAAATAATCACTAAAAAATTTGTAATTTTTAATAACATATTTTTAATGGCATGTCACAAACTTCCATAAGCTCCTAGCTGCAGAATCATCACCTTATGTGATATGTTAATAATTAAAACTGTAATTTCCCAGATTGTGCTCTAGTCTATAAAATTCTGCTAAGGGAAAGCTGTTAAATTCTTATTTCCTTAGTAAATATTTTTCTCATTTGTTAAAAAGAAAAAAAATGTATCAGATGATTCTGTCATCTAGTAACACTGAAAGGACCAGTACGATACTGTAGTTTGTATTATGTCTGCGTAAACAATTTGGATGGAAGTTTGAAGCCTGCTTTCCCAGGTAGGAAATTCAATAACAATAGAGCAAAGAGAAAACTGGTCATTTATCTTCCCTACATCACTGTCTTTACTTGACTTTCTGGATCCCATCCTCACCAGATTTCTGACCTATACTTCTTTCTGACTGCTTTTTCTCAATATCCATTGCTAGTTCCTCCCCACACTCTTGACATATAAAAATTGCAGTGGCCTTTCTTCTATATACATAAATACCTGTGGTGGTATAATTCAATTGCTCTACTTGAGTACTACTTCTAAAATAATAAATTCAGATGTATAATTTAAGTAAGCCCTTTCCTCTTCCCTGAATTCTAGGCACACTATATAACGACCTGTTTATGGTGGTTTTATACTGTGTCAACTTGGCTAATCTGGGACAATATTTCCCAAAATTATCTTCCCTGCGTATTTTCAAGTTAGGGTTGAAAACAGGAAAAAGCTTGGGATTTGGAATCAAAGTAGGGGTCATTTAACACTCAATGTTGATGCAGGATGCCAGGTGCTGCCTCAGCTCACACATAGGTTCACTGACTCTTTGGCTCACCTTGTTAATGAGGAAGGTCAGAGTAGCAAATCCTCTCTGATTGCCTTTGCATTTGCTCTTTCAGCTTCTCTGTTTTAGGCCCAAGCTCATTGTGTATCTATGACAAAGCAATACAGCTTCTTCTGCAGACAAATCCTCATCATTGAGGTTAGAAGGAATGAGAGATAGACACGTCTTAGTTTATTCTCAAAGGTTCCACTTGTCATTGTATGTTGTTTCATTTTTTTGTGTGTGGGCGTTCATTTTGTATTGCTAACTCTGTTTCCACTGTCTTTTTTCTCCCCACTTGCCAGCTTTGCTATCTAATAGTGATTTCGGGACTACAATCAGATGCAAAGGTAACAATCTTCCAGAGAATTCTTCACCAATTCCAATAATTTGAAGATCAAATCTCTACGATAAGCCCCTTTAACCACATCAATCTTAGTGGTTCTGCTTCCTTGATGGAATCTTAATTGATGTGCAATAGTGTAGCTCAACTCCACAGTGCTATGTCTGGCAAATGGCAGGCCATTAATAAATATTTTTTGGATAAATGTTCAGGAATACCAATGTGAGAATTAATACATTGGCCTTAATCCATTAGGTCCTGAAAGAATGACTGTTATCATGGCAGAGCTCCATGAAAAGATCTGTGCCATTTCATCTGTCACATTGAACCACATGAAATTTCCAAGATTTTACTCTTTCTGACTTATGCAAATAGAATCTCATTTGGTTCAATCTGTAAATAAGATGAAATTCTAAAAAATGCAGAGCAATCTGAGTAAATCAATCTTTTATGAATAAGATTAGTCTTTTTTTCCTTTTTTCTCAATGCTGATTGCCTCTCACTTCTGACAGTTTATCAATATAGCTCCCAAGTTCAGAAATCTACATACTAAGTGGGTATCAGTAACATCAGTGATAAATGGGTTGCCGATTACTGAGGACACAACTATTTGTGATTCAGCTGCACTCCTACAATTACTTTCAGGTTAAATGTTGCCATCAATATCTTAGTGGGGCAAAGCTTAACTCCAGAATCCATGTGCTAAGTCAACATGATGAAAAATTATCATTAAATGCCTGCTTTTGTTTAACTGTAGAAATAGAATAAGAAAAAAAATCGATATTACCTACTGAAGATTTTGAAATACAAGCATACCTCGTTTTATTGCATTTTACTTTATTGTGCTTTGAAGGTATTGCATTTTTTACAAATTGAAGATTTGTGGCAACTCTGCATTGAGCAAGTCTATCAGCAGCATTTTTCCAATAGCATATGCTCACTTCATGTGCCCGTATCACATTTTGGTAATTCTCACAATATTTCAAACTTTTTCATTATTATATCTGTTATGGTGATCTGTGATCAGTGATCTTTGATGTTATTACTGTAATTGGTTTGGGGAACCACAAGCTGTGCTAATATAGGACTGCAAACTGAACTGATAAATGTTCTGTGTGTTCTAACTCCTCCACTTACCAACCGTTTCCCTGTCTTTTTCTTTCTCGTCCGGACTCCCTATTCCCTGAGACACAATAATATTGAAATTTGGCCAATTAATAACCCGACAATGGCCCCTAAGTATTCAAGTGAAAAGAGGAGTTAGTTGCATGTCTTTTACTTTAAATCAAAAGCTTGAAATGAGTAAGCTATATTGTAAATTGAGATAGAGTGAAATCTAGGCCTCTTGCTCCAAAC
>CAUYSK010016125.1:0-78653 GCA_963575035.1 Avahi laniger | reverse complement strand
TCCCAAGTAGCTGGGACTACAGGCATGCGCCACCATGCCTGGCTAATTTTTTCTATATATTTTTAGCTGTCCAATTAATTTCTTTCTATTTTTGGTAGAGACGGGGTCTCGCTCTTGCTCAGGCTGGTCTCGAACTCCTGAGTTCAAGCAATCCTCCCGCCTCGGCCTCCCAGAGTGCTAGGATTACAGGCTTGAGCCATACCGCGCCCGGCCAAAGAGTCACCATTTTTTAATTCACTTAAAAACTCATTTTTAATTACCTAAAAAGTATAAAAGTAATATATAATCATCATAAAAATTCAAAACATAGGTAAGCATGAAAACTCCAAAGAAAGACAAGGGTGGTAAGTTACGTAAATAACTTGGTTTTGTTTTAAAATAATGTTTATGGAAAATTAGAATCAATTTGAAAGACACTTCAAGAGGCAGTTAACAGCTTCGTAGAAAAGGAGAAAATATCAGAACTACAAGAAGTAGAAAAAAAAAGAACTAAAAGAAACAAATACATCACCACCAACAATGAAGCACAATAAACCCATAGTAATCTTGGCCTCTTTAGGACAGAAGCAGTCTTTCCCACTTGACTAAGATCTGCGGGTCTCACTCAAATATCCCAATAGATAACTGATGTTAAAATAATATCAAGAAAAAGGTTAATTCATTTTTTATGTAATCTTTTAGGAAGACAGAAAAATATAGATTCTATAGTGCTCTAAATCAAAGGTCTTTTGCTCAGTGAATTAAACTGTAATGTAATCCATAAAGTCAGCAAGACCACATGAATTATTCCATGCTGGTTCCATGCTGTTGGGTTTTTTCAGTCATATTTATAACAAGCTAGGTGGCAGCCCTTTCTTTTCAGGCAAGCAGGATCTGGGCCTAGGTTGAAATTCTACTAGGGGACTGGTATTGGAGTGGGTGTGGTTTTTCTGCACTTTGAGGGCTTTAATTAAAGGGAAATTAGAATCGAAGTCTGAGATGAGGGCTGGGGTGGGACCGGGATGTAAGGGAAGTCCCAAAACGTCTAGTCCAAGGGTAATGGATGATAAAAACAAAAACCAGATTTCAAGCAATGAATCATATCAGAGAGCTGCAGGCAAGGTGGAGTAATGGGTTTGAGAGCAGGGACCAAAACGATTCCCAGAAGGAATGGGATGTTACGGAACTTTTCTAGGATAACCAGAATCAAGCATAAAGGCAAGGAGGGAATAACGTGTGGCTCAGTTCTCTAAGTGTAGAAATGGAAGTTTTTCCAATAAATACAAATGAAAGAATCCAAAGAGTTTACAGAGAAATCTGGAGAAATATTTGGAAGGCAAGAAGCAGGATAAATGAATATATGTGTGTGCATGTATGTGTATATATACACACATATATGTACATATCATATATAAATGTATACATATATTAAGTGTATATATATGCATATTATATACATTAGGATATAAAATAGAATATGAGGAGTTGCCACTGTTCATTATTTACCTCCACTAATGATCAAACAGAAAGGAGAAAAGAGCTTAACTTTTTAAAAACAGCTTTATTGATATATAATTGATATGAAATATATGTATTTAATGTGGACAATTTGATGAGTTTGGACATATGCAAGCACCCATGATACTATCATCATATTCAAAGTTATAGACATATCCACCACCTCCTAAAGTTTCCTTGTGTCCTTTGTTTTGTTCAGTTTTGTTTTAGTAGGAATACTTAACTTGAGATATACACTCTTAACAAATTTTGAAGTGTAAAATACCACACTATTAACTATAGGCACTATGTTGTACAGCAGACTCTAGAATATTTGTCTAGTGTAACTGAAACTTTACACCCAATGAACAGCAACTCCTCCTTTCTCCTACTCACACACTCCCTGGCAACCACTACTGTATTCTCTGCTTCTATGAGTTTGACTATTATAGATACTTCATATAAGTGGAATTCTACAACTCAATGGCAAGATAAACCAGACTCAAAAATGTGCAAATGACTTGAGTAAACATATCTCCAAAGAAGACAGACAAATGGCCAGCAGATATATGAAAAGGTGCTCAACATCATTAATTATTAGAAAAATGAAATGCAAATCAAAACTATAATGAGGTATTATCTCACACCTGTTAGGATGGCTATTATCAAAAAAACAAAAGATAACAAGTGTTGTTGAGGATGTGGAGTAATTGGAATGCTTGTGCACTGTTAGTGGGAAAATGGTGCAGCAGCTATGGAAGACGGTATGGTGGTTCCTGAAAAATTTAAGCGTGGAAATACCATATGATCGAGCAATTCCACTTCTGGGTATATATTTAAAAGAATCAAAATAGGTATACCCCTCTAAATTGTAAACTTTAGATTCATTCATTCTTTTCTTTATTAATTCTTCCATTTATTCAGCAATTGTTTATTGAGTGCACACTATGTGTCAAGCACTCTGATAAATACTCTTTATACTGGCTAATAATTCAAGGACACAAACAAATAAAATAATTATAAATTGACAAAAGTTTTGAATGAAAACAACTGAGGTAATCAGATTACTAGATGAGACCTAGTTCAGATTCAATAATTAGAGAATGCCTCTCTGAAGAACTAACACTGAAGCTGGAACCTGAAACATGAAGAAGATTAAGATGAGTGAGGAATAAGGAGAAGAATGGTATTTGTTATCTGATGCTGCATAACAAACAATTCCAAAATTTAATGGCTTAAAACAGCAACCAGTTTCCTGTATGGTCAAGATAGAATAAGCATACTCTGCTCTGTCACTCTGACAGTGTATGATAAAAAAATCATGGATGAAATATATAGAGCAACATTAGTGGACTTTGAAAGGTGGCTAGAAGCAAGTAGGTTAGGTGAGAAAGCCAGGACTCAAGGAACAACCCAGTGGTGAGTTTGTTGTTTCTGTTTTACCTCCAATATTTTCAGTTTGAATGTTGCCAATGGAAAAAAATAACTACTAGAAAACAGAATAGAGAGGGGATACTTCTCAATTCACTTTAGGAGACCAGCATTACTTTGTTACCAAACCCTGACAAAATTAGTGTAAGAAAAGAAACCTATAGGTCAATATCTCTTATAAACATAGATGCAAAAGTTCTCAACAAAGCCTTAGCAAATTAAATCTAGCAATGTATGAGAAGAATCTACACCATTCCCAAGAGGGGTTTGTCTCAGAAACACAAAGCTGGTTCAACATTCAAAAATTAATCAATATAATTTGCCAGATTATCTGATAAATAAGAAAAATTACATGATGATATCAATAGATGAAGAAAGAGCATTTGGCAAAATTCCACGACCATTCATAATTAAAAACTCTCAGCAAGACAGAAATAGAAGAGCATTGGTAAAATCCTTCAGCTAATATGATATATCTAATAGGAAAAAACTAAATGCTTTCCTCCCAAGATCATGAACTAGGGAAGATGTCCATTGTCAGCACTGCTATTCGATGTTGTATTAGAGGTCCTAGAAAGTGAAATAAGGCAAGAAAAAGAAATAAAAAGAATTCTAATAGGAATGGAAGAATAAAACTATATTTCACAGATGATGTTATCGTGTACAAAGAATATTTTAAGAAATCTATGAAAAAGCTCCTAGAATTAATAAATGAATTTAGCAAGCTTACAAGCAACAAGATCAACATCCTAAAATCAATTACTTTTCTGTACTCTAGCAAAGAACCAGGGGAAACTAAAATTTTAAAAAATAACATTTATAATAGCTTCAAAAAATTAAAATATTTAGGTATAAATCTAACAAAATATATGCAGGACCTCAACCCATATCTCATACCTTCTACAAAAATTCACTTAATATAGATCTAGACATATAATGTAGAAGTATGAAACTCTTGGAAGCAAACATAGGAGAAAATCTTCATGACCTTGGGATAGGCAGAGTTTTTGCATACTGCACCAAAAACACAATCCAAGAAAAAAAATTGGACTTCATCAAAATTCAAAATTTTATTCTTCAAAGGATATTGCTAAGAAAATGAAAAAATAAGCCATCAATTGGTAGAGAATATTTGCAAATCACATATTTGATAAAGGACTTGTATCCAAAATATAGAAAAAACTTTCAAAACTCAACAATAAGAAAAAAAATAACTGAATATAAGCATAGACAAATAACTTGAGCCAACATTTCAGCAAAAAGGATATGCAGATGGAAAATAAGTACCTGAAAAGATGCTCAGCATCATTAGTCGTTAGGGAAATGCAAATGAAAAGCACAGTGAGTTACCACTGCATGAAGATTAGAATTACTAAAAAGTTCTGAAAATAGTCAATGTTGACAGGGATGTGGAACAATTAGAATTCTCATGTATTACTGATGGAAGTGCAAAATGATCCAGCCATTCTGGCATTTTCTGACAAAGTTAAATGTAGACCTTGCCTATGACCCAGCAATCCCACTTTTAGCTATTTAGTCCAAATAAATTAAAACTTTATTTTTAAAAAGAAATCTCTATGTGTATGCTTAAAATAGCCTTATTCAAAATCACCAAAAATTGGAACCAACTCCAATATTCTTCAGTGGATGGGCAATCCACACAATGGAATACTACCCAGCCACAATAAGTAACAAACTACTAATACATACAACATGAATCAGCTCAAATGTATTATGCTAACTGAAAGAAACCAGTCTCAAAATGTTGAATACTATAATATTTATATGACACTCTGACAAAAGCAAAACTACAGGTTTAGAGACTAGATCAGTGGTTGCCAGTGTTGGTGGGCATAGAATTCTCATTACTGATGATCAGTACAAGATCTCAGTAGGGTGGTGCTGTGTGAACAGCCATGTATAATGTGTGTAGGTGCAAAAGGGGCACTAAATATATGAGAGACAAGTATGGAATTAGTCAGAACCATGCTTGAGAGTGTTAGACAAATCCCCTTTAAGAAATAAAAATCAGCATGATTCACTGAGTATTTATTATGTGCTGAATGTTGTCATAAACTCTGGGGCATAGAAAAGAAATATTAATGCAACATGATATAGAAGAAATATTAGGAAGTGGAGAGTTAGAAAATGAGATAATGGTCCCATTTCTGCCATTAGCTTTGTGTGGAAAGTTGAGCAAGTTATTTGCCCTGTATGGCTCTCTGTTTTCTGATCACGCATATTGCTTCTAGCTATGACATCCCATAAGCCTTTCATTCCATGAGCTATACCTCCTACCATTGAGTTTATAGCCTACAATTGTTGGGGAACAAGACTTAGACCAATGAAACTGAGGACTCAGATTTCAATGAAATTCATTTCTATCAATTTTTATTGAAAATATTTTCACCTGAAAGTTATGTTGAACTTTGCAGTAAGAAGATGGATTAAAATATTCATAGGCTTGCTTTCTATCTTACTTTTATGGACTGAACTAGAATTGTTGTGCTTTTCATTGCAAATTAAAATTGCTAATTCCATTTTTGAAAAGATTATACCATGTATAATTTTCGGGGGTAGAGGTATGGAGAAAAGGATATGTATGTGGCAATTGAAATAGAATTCCACCTGCAAATACTATTACCATGCTTCATGTGGAATAAACTTGAAACACTTTGCTTATTTAGAAAATAATTTTTTGTTAAACGGTGAGTGAAACTCAACTAGAAGTCGAGTAGGGGAGAAAATCAATCAATGTCTCCCTTCTTCCCCCATCCCCCATCACTAGCGCACCTTCAGGATGAAAAATATCGAAGTCTTCTTATTTTGTGCCTCTTGGCTCACATTTTCCTAGGTCTTCCTTGCAGTCACAACAGGGTTTGGGGTGAACTACTGTAGCTACTCTGGCCCTGATTCTAGCTTTAAGTTTGAAAATGTCCTTTCCACACCTAGAAAAACAGTCATGGAGATGGAATTCACCTACCAATAGATATTTAATTATATTAACTGTGCTGCTGGACCAGTGTGAGAAACTGGTGAAGTGTAATGAATAACACAGACATGGTCCTTGACCTTAAGTATCTTACAGTCTAATGAGGTAGATGAAAAGTAAGTCATTATGAGTATGATGAGGCAAAAACAGAGAGCTAAGGCTTGTTCCACAGAGGGAGCTGACCTAGAACTGATTATGGCCTGAGGACAAGAATAGTCATATTGGAATAGAGGCCTGCTGTATAATAAAGAATTTGGCTGGACTTTGGTCCTTGGGAGGCAACCTCTAAACCCTTGGAATTTCCTGAGTGATGGGAGTGTCCTTGTTATTCAGGGTGCCCTCTCCCCCACCATGCCTGAATTTGTGCACATAAGATGACTTAGAATAGAGCCTGGTCACTCTGGAAGGACAAACCCTGTGATTAGAGCATCAGGGCTTGACCCATATGATGTCAGCATGACCTGTGGAGAGGGGAGGGGTCTTAAGGATTGAGTTCAATCAGGTGCTAATGATTCAATCTATTATGTCTATATAATGAAATCTATGGACACGTGTGGCTCAAATGAGCTTCCTGATTGGTGATACAGTTTATGTAATGGGAGTGATGGGTTCTGAGGACATGGAAACTCTTCATCTAGAACCCTCCCAATCTTACCCTATGTGTCTCTTCAGTGTTGGTCCTGGTTTATATCCTTTCTGTAAAACTATAATTGTAAGTATAGTGCTTTCCTGAGTTTTATGAGTTGTTCAAGTGAATTATTGAATCTGAGGGGTTATTGAGAACCCCAGAATATGTAGCCAGTTATTCAGAAGTTCAGGTGGCCTGGGGATCCCAGAGCTTGTGACTAGTGTCTGAGGTGAGGGGAATCTTGTGAAGGACTATGCTCTTAACCAGTTAAATTTGACCTGATTCTAGATAGTTAAGTGTTGGAATTGCATTGCAAGGCCAATAATGGGAAATTCAATTCGATTAACAAAATCGAGCCAGATTGAGAAAGACCTGGAAATCAGGCATTAGGCTTAGAAAGGGAACATGATGATTTAATAAAATAATAGTTTAAATTTATTAAGTACTTGCAATGTGTCAGGAAGCATTTTGTAGGTATCTTCCACTTACATTTATTCTTCTCCCATTCTATGATGTAGGAAGCATTATTATTTTAAAAATGAGTACAAAAAACAAAACAAAAACCACAAAAATAACAACAAACACTGGACTCTCTGCTAGTTTGAAATCTGTCATCTTTGTGCTGTTGACCTAGGAAAAGCTATAACTTTGCATGAACTTAGTTTCCTCACCAGTATATGAGTAGCCCTTTCATCTCTAAGATTTTGTGTTTCCATGTGGTTAAAGTGCACTCTGAAAAGTCATAGCTTATAAAAGTAGGCTCTAAGAACAATTTTAACTTTGGATGTCTATTTGTATTTTCGACAAATATTTATTAAACAGTTGCCCTGTGCCATACAGTAAAAGCTATTCTTTGAAGATGCTGGGATAAGCAGATGGGCATGATTTCTGTCCTCTCAGAGCTATTAGTTATTACCTCAATTTACCTGTAACATCAGGTAAATTTCAGTTTTATTTCAAAGGAGATGATGTTTAAGTGAGCAACCTAAAGGGAAGAAGATGGATCACAGAGAGGTAGCAGATTGCATGGGGATGGAGGAGGCTGGGAATGAGTTTGCTTTTCTTTGAATGGAGGTCAATGTGATGGGCAGACTGTGGGCATGTGAGAGTCAGGTGATTTTTAGCATTAGGCAGTGATCTTGTGCAGCAAGCCTCCAAAGTAGTGTGTGTGTGTGTTGGGGGGGAGGTTTGCATCTGACTAGAGTCTACATAACTCCCCTCCCCTGGCTACACAAGGAGCAACATACCTATTTCACAGCCTAGAAGGAGAAGAGACTTTTGGGTTCAGATTGGAGAATGCAAGCAGAGATGAAACTGGCTGGGTAGGGTGATATTAAACATGAATAAAGACTATACCAATGTTTCAAGGCTTGATAGACCTCCAGAACCATTCAGGAGTACTTTGTGCACATAGAGATTCTACCCTAGACTTTTAAAATCAGAATTTCCAAAGGAGGACACCTAGGAATAGGGCCTCCAAGAAGATTCTGATGGTCTGCCAGATTTGAAAACTTACCTTATTGTCAAACAAGGATGGCTCATAAAGACTCAAAGAGACCTGTTATCAACAACGACCATTTTCCTTTGCTGTCATGACATTACTCTTCTGGATGTGCCAGGTGTGCCAGTTTAGTTTCTAAAACTACAGAGGCAGGGAATCTTGCTTTCCTCTTCTTCCATCTGTGGATTTTTGTTCTCAGCTTCTTTTGTTGGCATCTGAAACTCTGGGAGTTAAGACATGTTTTTCTTTTTCTTTTTGGAGGGGGCAGTGGTCAATTCTGACTTCAGTAAAAATAGATGGGGCGCTTTTGGTGAAAATTTCAAGGATGGGGTGGAAGGTAGGTTTTAGCCGTCAAAATCATTTGAGCTAACCAAATGAACAATAAATCACAAACTCCAGATTTTTGTTTAAAGGGGAGGAGACCAAGGCAGTGAATGTGCAAATTAGCCAGGCCACGACTTGCTGGCTCGCATTCATTTTGTAAACAAAAGCAGGCCTGAATTCAATCAAACATTACTTGTTAAAGTAAACTAGCAAAAAGCTGGTGAAAATTAAAGTAGAACAGAAGATGGTTTCAATAATTTCATTCCCCAGCTTTTAGCTTAAAAAAAAAACACTATCCACCATTCCAATCTATGGGGCATGTCCTTCCTTTCAAGACACTTCCATGAAAACTAAACAGCATTTTAATGGAGATTATGCACATATTGAAAAATGCTACCTGTAGAATTGGGTAAATAGCCTTGAGAACAAAAATTCTAAATGCTGTGTCTGTAGTTTTGATGATATTTTTGTAGGCTTTTAGAGACTTTTTAAATAAGAGAAATGAGACTCAATATGTTGGCTAGCTAAGGGTCTACATTATTTGATAAATACCATGTGTCTGGGATGCTATACTGGTTTGAAGTGACACTGAGAGATTAGCTGTTTCTAGACATTTTTTGGTTAGGTCTTTAATTTATGCAGAGCTGTTGAGTTTTCCCTTAAAACTGAACAAAGCCTGAGGGGTTTTGCTCTGTAGTTCTAGAAACAAGTGGACCATTGCTTTGCTTGAGGTGAAGTGTTCCTCTGAGGTGACAGATCTGAGCTATCATTTCTCAAAGGGGAATAGTAGGAATCCATCCGAATCTCTGGATGAAGGGGAGTTCTAATTATCAAGCCTTAACTTAAAAGTCTCAGTAGGAATGCAAGGAGAGCTGTCTTTTTGGGGGTGGGGTGCGGGCAGGGATCCAGAAAACTATTTCTAAGAGTTTGGGGACTAGGTTTAGCTGTCCAGTTGTCCACCTGGGCCAAAAGTAATCCTGACTCATTGCATGAATCCAAACTCCTTCCACCTGTGAGCTTGTGTTATGTGCCAGCAACTGAAAGAGGTGTTGATTCATTTCAGGCCCAGTTTTTCTATGATGAAGTTCAACCCACCGCACAGGGACTCAGGGGAACTGTACTGTGTGCTCTAGATCTAGGATTTGTCTTCCCCGTGCTTTTCTGTTTTCTCTATATTGTTGACAATGAGGTAGATATTAGATACTTTTAGCCCAAAAGATAATGCATGGTGTCACATAACAGTGGAGAACAAAGGTGGGTAAGATCTTGTAGGCACAAACCAAGTGCTAATGATAAAACACCACAGTGAAAAAACAACACTCTTCTGTTCTGTAATCAGCTCCAGGAGACAAACATTTGAAAACCACTCACCAACCGCTCACCATCACTAAACCATTGTTAGGAAGAACCTGGCTTCTTCCTATTCAGGTCCCTCAGCTGATTATAGAATATTCAACTTGGGGTTTAAAAGTGCCCTGCCCACCTTGCCCTCTCTGGGCTCCTATGTAATGGGAGAGGATTCATTTAATGCTTAATGATGATTTGGATATAAAATAATTACCAATTAATCTTCTTCAAATACTTTCATTGTGGGTCAGCTGGATAAAATGACCTCTTGTAATTCCTTCTTATCCTATGTTCCTATGATTTTTTTCAATGACATCACAGAGAGGCAAAGTGTTTTCTTCTGACCCTTTAAATATCAGATATGGGAGGAGCTTTTTCTATTTTAGGATTGTGTTTTTGTTCTTGACATCGATGGTTCTATTTCAATAAATACTACACTGTTATCTTCCATCCTGGTGCTCTTCTATGGCATTGGCTCAACAACCAGTTACAAAAGTGATGGGGCCCAGAAAAGTCTTTGGGAGAAAATGTCCTGGCTCATATTCTGACAGTTCAAGGCAACAAGAGCAGTTTCCTAGCACCCCTACCTTGACGCCTGCCCTCCTGGGGTGATCAGAAAAGGTTTTCATTGTGTTATATCTCAGCTTTTACTTCTTTGTGTTCATTCCATTGCTGAAAGACTCAGAACATCACTTTTTCGAGCACACATTGTTTGTCTGAAAATACACCTGGAGAGCTGCCCAATTTGGAAATGACTTAAATTACAAAAAAAGCACAGCTGTCTTTAACAGCTCTAGGAGTTCATGCAACGAGCCTACAATTTATTGAGTAGGATTAGATGCTTATTGCCTATGACACTTTAAATACCATTACATTGAAGTTTATACAAGAGAGTCCAAGTTTAAAACTGGAATCTTAGCAATAACAGCTGGGCCATTTGTTTATGTGATAGGCAGGAAAGAATGACTTCTGTAATCTTTGTATTTGGCTTCAGGATTCTGCTTAGGGAAAAAAAAAGATGGGGAGTGGGGAGAAAGAAGCTAATTTCAGATTGTCAAGCTGAGCTGAACACTGCGGGCTAATTTGTCCCTCATGTTAAGACCTCTGCCAAGGTTCCTCTTGTATCCTCTTGCTCTCTCACACCTGACAAACCAGTACTTGAAATACTGTAGCCCACCTCAATGACAGCAAGGGGTATGTCACTAGCTAGCTCGCAGCTCTCTCCCCCAGGCGGCTCACATTCCGCATTTTGTTTCTAGCATGAAAGACTTTGTTTTAAATCATAATAGCAACCAGGCTGTAATCACATTAGAGCGCACATGGGGAACTTGCAAAAAGTCATGTGTTTTGGATTTGACATTCTGATTTATGGTTGTGTGCTCCAGTTACACAGCTGCAATCTCATTTTCCGACAAAGATGTTTTCTATTTTTCTATTACTTTGCTTCACCCTGTCTTTATGTTGGGGAAAATGAAAGCCACCAGGTGAAGTCATAACATAAGTACAAATGTTTTTGTGTTTGGGTTGGAGAGCATAATAAATGGTATATACCGGCATTTCAAACACAGCTTGTTATTTTTGAATAAAAGTGTAAAAAGGAATTGCTTACTTAAGGTAATCACAAATTAAAGAGGTACGCAGAAATTTGTTTGTGATACCTAGAATTGTATCTGTCTCACCTGATATTATCGTCACAGGAGGGAAATGGATGGTAATGCTGTATTTTAGATATGTAGGTAAACTGAACTCCTTACTTCGTATGCTTATTTTACCAAATTCTAAAAAGTTCAGGGTTGGTAACTTATAAAGATGATCTCTGCCAACCTGTTCATTTTGCAAATGAGGAAAGTGAAACAGAGATGTAAAGCGACGTGCCCAAGGTCACACAGCTGGTTTGAGACAGAAATTAGACGAGAACTCGAATTTCTTTCTCCCCAATCCAGTACATTTTCCACCACTCCACTTAAATGGACAGTACTTTTTGTGGTCAACTGACTACCACAAAACATTCTTTCTCCCCAGCCCAGTACATTTTCCACCACTCTATTTAAATGAACAATACTCTTTGTGGTAAACTGACCACCACCACAAAGAATATTCCAAATAAGCCTTCTCTTCACATACAAAAAAGAAAATTCCTTTTGTTTGTTATTTCTTCAAGTCTAAACATTTTCTGTGTGGTTAGGTGTGGTGAAAATTCAGACCCATACCTGGCTTACCAATAGACATGGCACAATATTCTATCTTGGTCTCACGCATGGGGTACGTTCTTGGCAGCAAACGTAACACTTGAACTCAGAGGTATTAAAATTTAACACATTTCTATTTTGCACAACATTTGAACAATTCCAAATATAGTTATGTTTTTGGCAATTCAATAAAGTCTTGATAAAAGATAAAACGTATTTGTTTATATAAGAAACTTTACAATATATAGTAGAAGACATGCACGGGAATAAGCAACGTGATTGACTTGGAGATCTCTGTGAAGAGCAGGAAGACCGTTAAACTCTTTTGTTTGGACTGGTACTTTGGTACTCATTTCCCTCTTACATAGATTCAGTCTTTGCTTTCGGAGAGGAGTTTGGATCCTGTGGTCATGAGGTCACCCTTGTTTTCCCATAGAGAAGGAAATCCATATACACAGTAATTAAATACAATGTTTTAGTAGGATTTTCTAAATTGCAGACAATGATCAAATTGTTCCCTCTTACTCAGGGAGTAGAAAGCGAATAGGGGACCAACAGTTTTATTATTTTTAGCTAAATGCACACAAACAGAAGCCGCATCAAAGTTTTAGATTCTCTTACCTGTAAGGGAATAATACTTAGCAAGTATAATGGACGCATTTTTGGTGCTGATACCCTCTCCCCCAGCATCTATTCTCCCCTCTTCCTACCAAGAGCACCAAAATTTTCCTTTTTGGGAAGTTACTCCTAATACATTCTTATCCATGAGATGAATATCACGTCATCCTATCCTGAGCCCAAAGGGTGAGCTGGTCCCTTACGCCAATCACCGTATTTCACCTGCTCCCTGGTGACAGCGATGGAATGTGAGGGGCACATGAGCCAATGAGACTAAATCCAAGGGCTTATGGGGATGTTCCTGTCCAACGTGCTGTGGTGAGAATGAGTGAGAACTCAGCAACTATTTTTAATTTTGTTCTATTTCCAGGGGAGAATCAGGAGCCTCTAGTGAGGCTGACATTGAGGAAACAGAGTGGAGGAACAAAGAGATTCGCAGGTACACAAATTTCCTGTAACATGGGGTGAGCTGTTGGATCAAACTTCTGCTGAAGGTAGTTTACCTGTACTTTCAGTTAAATGGAATTAAAAAAAAATCTCATTTTAAGGTTTTCTGGCACTTTTAATTGGAAGATTCCTAACTAACAGAACAGGGAAATGGAAAGACAGCAACTGTTCATTTTGGGCATAGTTATCAAGGTGGTCCTTTAAGAACATGTGCTTTTGGGGGATCTTGTCTATCTCATAGTGAGGATTGCATATGTAGTGTTTGACTCCATGACTGACCAAAGGGGGAGCTCCTATAAATGCTAGCTGTCATTATGATGATGATGATGATTATGATTATTAGAGGCGGCTCAGAGAGATTATTTGGCAAATGTTGTGAGAATATGCTGAGAAAAGCATCTTTGGCTGATATGATAAAATAGAATAAGATTATTATTAATTTAAAAAATCCTGTACTATCACACTTTACCAGAATGATTATATAAAGAAGAGCTTTAAAATTTGCTGAAATTTTCTCACTTAATATTATTAAAAAGGAGATCTGCTATTACATTTTAAGTTTTTCTCAGACTTTCACAGCTTTTTCCATGGGTCTTTAGAGAATAGTGAGCCTCCTGTTCCCACACCCCCATTATTTTATGATAATCTTCAGGCTCAAGATCAATGTTGTTATGAGACAATACCCTCTAATATAAGCAGCTTTCCTTAAACCAAATCCAAAGTGCTATTTCTGTTGCCCACGTGTTTTCAGAGGACTTCAGTGTAAGATCCCCCAAGTCATGGGGTACTGGGAATGCCACTAACTTCACTCATCACATTATTAATATAAGAGGGGAAATTTTCCATTTTCTGCAGGTAATCTACTAATTAGAAACTCTGTCAGCTAAAACATGTATAAAATTTGTATTGATACAATTCTACAAATAATATAACTCTTGTTTGAAATAGTTTTGTTTGAACTTTTGTCATAAAATGGAAACTACCTCTGCACTTGGAGTTTATGGGTGCTTGAAAGGCACAAAGTTTTTGACTTTTATTCTTTTTGTCTCGGTTTGTTCAGGCTTCTTTCACAAAATACCTCAAACTGTGTAGCGTATAAACAACAAAAATTTACTGCTCACAGTTTCGGAAGCTGGGAAGTCCAAAATCGATGCACCAGCAGATGTGGTGTCTGGTGAGGCCTCTCTCCCACAGAGACAACTATCTTCTCACTCTAACCTCACACGACAGAAGGGGTGAATGAGCTCTCTGGGGCCTCTTTTATAGGGGCTCTAGTGCCACTCATGAGGGCTCCGCTCTCATTCCCTAATCTCTTCCCGAAGGCCCCACTTCCTAATACCATCACCTTGTAGGTTACAATTTCAACGTATAAATTTTGTTGGGGGGGAAACACAAACATTCAGTCCATTGCACTTTTAGTGTCATAAAAGGATTTAGTCTGTATTATCCATAACCTATAGGATATGTGTTTTTGTCTCAGAATAATCTAGGTCAGAATGTATGTTCACATAACCCAAGTTAGCACCATTCTTTTCACCATCATCATAGATACTTAATGTCTAAACATATTTTGAGTATGTTTAGTAACATACCCTCGTGTGCTTCACCTGACAGTGGATGTGAAGTGATGAAACCACTCATGCACTCTTGGCCCAGGTATGTATTTACAAATACTACACATCGAGCAGAAGGGACTTATCAAGAAGCTAATTAAGCTTAAGGTTCAGGGTCCTATGCTTGTGCATCTTTTCCGGGGACCCAGGAGGGGTGTGAAATCTTTTACTTGTAACTTTCTATTTGTTTTCCAAAGAGGGCTTCCCAAAATTATATAAACCTCGGGCCTTAGAAAAACAGGGAATATCATGGCCTCTATGTTTTTTTTTTTGAGAGGTAGGAGCAAAGGGGAAGCAAAATATGTTTTTACTTGAACCCCCAATCCTGCTGACCTTTTCAGCCTCAGGGAATTTAAAATATTCCTCTCTCTTCCTCGTCATCTGCAGAGAACATAGCATTCAAAAACAGCACCTTCAGCTCATGTCAGCGAGAGATAGAGAGCTGCAGTACTGTGCAGCCATTCGTGGTTAATTAGCAAAGCAGTGGGTATGTAGATGCAGAAAGTAAAAACTTCTTTAATTTGTCATTAGTCCTGGAAAAGGAGGATAATAGCACAAGGCAAGTGTAGCATGCAGGCATGAGAACATCGAGAAGATGACCCATAGAAACAGGAAGAAAATGGTATAATCAGACCAAACAGCGACTTCTATTTTCAACAGGCTAGTTAAATGTCTGTGTCAATTTTTTGTGAAAAGAATTAGCCATTAGCATCAGAAACTGTATATCCTTTGAAAACTACAGCTTTATGTTTAGTATACAGTATCTGTACAATAAGCTAACCATGTATTATAAATATATAGTAGAACGTATTTGTCATTTCATAACACAAGTTGTTTATATAAAACATTTCCCTAATGTAAGTAACGTGTGAATACAAATTTATTTAAAATATACTCAGACAATACAAATAAAGGAGAAGTCCACTCTTGGCCACACCTCTTCCTGCTGTATCCACTCTGCCAATTTTTTTTTTTTTTTTGGAGACAGAGTCTCGCTCTGTTGTCCTGGCTAGAGTGCCGTGGCAGCAGCCTAGCTCACAGCAACCTCAAACTCCTGGGCTCAAGTGATCCTCCTGCCTCAGCCTCCTGAGTAGCTGGGACTACAGGCATGTGCCACCATGCCCGGCTAATTTTTTCTATATATTTTCAGTTGTCCAGATAATTTTTTTCTATTTTTTTAGTAGAGATGGGGTCTCGCTCTTGTTCAGGCTGGTCTCGAACTCCTGACATTAAGTAATCCTCCCGCCTCGGCTTCCCAGAGTGCTAGGATTATAGGCATGAGCCACCGTGCCCGGCCCACTCTGCCAATTTTGATCACCTCCAGGAGTGGTAACCCATGTCCTCAGTTTGTGTTACATTCTTCTGCACCATTTTATACATATGTTCACATTTTCAACTGCAGATAAATGTAGATATTATTTTATCAACTTTCAGGGCTGGCTTTTAAAAAGTACATGGTATCCTACGATGTAAATTCTGCAACTTTTGTTTTAAACTCAACAATATATATTAAACACAAACATTCCGTCCATTGTACTTTTAGTGTCATAAAAGGATTTAGTTTACATTATCCATGACCTATAGGACGTGTTTTTATCTTAGAATAATCCAGGGAAGAATGTGTGTTCATATAATCCAATTTAGCACCATAAATTAAAAACCTTTCCATATCAGTACAAGTAGATGTATCTTAGAAACATTATTAATTACTGCATAACGAGTATTGCTCTAAAAAAGATAAACACTGTAATAGACCCTGTAGTATGATCCTATTAATATTTATTTACCCATTCCCTTACTAGTGGAACTTTTTCTATTACTTTCAATGCTGCAATGAATATTTTTGTGCATTTTTCTATGTATTTGTGTGTAAATTTCTCTAGGAAATGTTACAAAACAGGGAATTACTGGATCACTTTACATGTTAACAGGAACTATCAGATTGTATTCCAAAACTGTTTTGGTTTACACTCTTAGAATATATGTGGGCACTCAGTTCCCCAACTCCTTAGTGTAATATACAGTGTTATCAATCCTTTTAATTTTTTTTTGCTTATTTGATGAGCATAGTTTTCTGATTATTAGAACATTTCCTTTCTAAGTAAATATTTTGATATCTTTATAAAGTTTCTCATTAAAGAACAATTCTAAATATTTTTATATTTAGATACTAGCACTTGTAGCTTGTCTATTATGGGACAGGTTCTAGAGCTCAAAGTTGACAAAACAAGGTAAGCTGCCCTGTCAGAATGCAGTCATAGCAACGTTTATTTCTGGCTAGTTGGGCTACATACTACATCCAGATCAGAGATGGTCTCTGTCTCAGTGTTCTGATGGAAGACAGAAGGGATGCGTAACTGACTAACCTTAAATGCATCTAATAGGTGTAATTAAAGTAAGTTTAATTTTATACACATGTATTTAGCAACTACTATGTTCACAACCCTCTGATAAGATCAAAGATAGATATGATACTTACCTTAAAATATTTCATAGTTTAATAATGAACACTGATAGGCTAAAACATAAATGTCATTCAAGAAATGTTTCAGTAAGCGACAAATGACAAGGAGGGAATTCTAAATGGGATCTCAGAGCACACTTCGGAGCTGGTATCCGGACAAGACCTTGGAAACCTACAGATTTCATATGGCAGGGGGATGGGGAAGGACATTCAAGGCCGAGAGAACAGAAGAGCACCAAGGCAGGACCTTGTCCTGACCAGTGTGTGAGCGAACATTAAGGATGGGAGCCAGGAATTGACATGAGAGAGAAGCCTGGAAAGTTAGTTGGGTCTGAAATAGACAACATTCTGTATAGGACAGTGTTTTTCAAAATACATGTCACCTACCGCTGAGCCGAAGGTTGCTCATTTAAAATACATTCCCAGCCTCACCTTAACCAACAGGATTAAAACATCTGGGCTGTGGTGCCTAGGGAGCTCCATTTTTAACAATATTCTCCAAGGGTTTTTTTTTTAATGTGCATTAAATTTGAAAATCACTCTTTTAGACAATAGTGAGCCTTTGAAACCTTTGGATTCTTCTTCTGGGAGAGTACTAAGGGAAACAACCATTTAGGGAACAGCTTGCAGGTGGCTAAGAAAAAAGAAAGGGAAGTGACCCTGAAAAAAAACCCTACTGGCTAGATGCCCTTGGGACATACTGTCCTTGGGATTGCTCTAATATCAGGATGTATGTTGGTCAGAGCAGCCCAGGTCAAAAGCAGAGATGCATTTAGGACCATTTAAAACCAATATTAGCCTTAATTCTCTTTGAAAGAGGCATAATTAGGAATGTAAAAGTCAGGTGACTTCTGATTAGTGAGGAACAGAGAGGAGGGTGAATCCATTAGAAGCTTCTTGTAAGACATTCACACTTTGAGAACATTGCTTTGATGACTTTGAAGGGGGTGGAATGGGGAGAAAGGCAGCAGAACCAGTTCCTACTTCAAAGACCTATTATAGTGTTTATCTTTTTTAGGGCAACACTCAAATGTTTTGAGTAGCACTAAAAGGCTCTTAGAATTTGAATATGACTGATTTGGCCATGTGCAGGTAAATTTTGGTTGATCATAAGATTCACTCTATGCTATGATTCGACTAATATTTTTTAAATTGCTTGAATTTGTGTGTACGTATTTATATTTTCATTTATACATATGCTTATATGCACTTTCAATATCAAAGACTCTGACCCTTGCTAATACAAGATATCTGGGATAGGGATCTTCATCTCCTATTTAGGAATGAGATCAAGTAGTTTTAAGTAGTTTTCTTCAGTAAATACTAGAAACTGTGTTTTTCAAATCCGAGTCTAGGGTTTTTCTCTTGAAACTCCTTGAAGAAAATTAAAATATGGCAGAGATGTACCTGGGCAGGTAAAGAAGCAGTCCTGTATCCCCTGCAGATACAAGCCCTTGGGTAAATACTGCAGTGTGAGAAATGGAGGAAACCACACAGGAAGGCGTTCGAGAGGTTTGGCTGTGAGGAGGCAGACGTGGCTGAACAGGAGGAGGCAAGCTGCTGGACAGCCTTGACTCTTTCTGCCAGAAGAAGTTTGGGTTGAATCTTGACGACTGTCATAAACCACCGGAGTAGAAGATGGCCTGTCAAAATATTCTTCAAGAGGGGAATCATCGTATGTAGAAGAATCTGACACATAATGATAAAAAGGACTGAATAAAAGTGGGGATTGAGCTTAGGGAGAGTTTTGGGAGAGGAGATTCTTACGTTAGGCCAGGCTCAAGGTGCAATACAAAGGAACCATGAATTGAACAAATATGGTATACCTACCAAATGATGGGCACTGTGCTATTTACACGCTTGGGGATTGGAAGGACAGATAGGATCCAATAGATGTAAACTTACAAAAGTTGTCGCATTGGAGGTGTTACCAGAGTTTTCATTAACAAATAAAATAAAACAACTTTCTAAAATAAGAAAGAGATATAAGAAACATGATGACAGCCCCTAGCAATGGGATATGTGGCTGGAGCAACATACAAGGGTCATGCTGGCATTGTTTTCAGAGCTCCAGCCCTAGAAGCTCAGTATTTTGCCTTATTACCTTCAGCACCTTGATATTTAAAGAATATTCTTGAGTTTTCTTTTAAATCCTTCTCTGAATATTCATACAGATATCATTTTGGGCTGTAAGTTCATAAATGAAATAGGATCTATGTCTTGATGAAACTGGAGGGGAGACATCCAAGAAAAAATCCAATTTGAGTAATCTACCAATCCCAACTTCCCCAGTAATTTCATTTGTATTTTTTGTTCTCTTTGTCCCCAAAGTTTCTGTCACTTTAGATGTCATTAAATAGGAACTGTGTTTCACCCTCAGCTGGCTGAGGCAGGGGGTTTTGCACTTACTGACTCCCTTCAGAATCCAAGTTTATAAAGCACTTGCCTATTTGAGAAGAATACGAAAGGAGGGTCTTTCATTCCATCCTTCCTCATTTCTTGCCTTTGAATTGCGTTTGTCCTAACGACTGCCATGGGTAATAGATTGATTTATATGAAAAGTAGTTCATAACAACATCTTGATTTTTTTCAGTTAAATTTTTTTTAAATATTAATCTCTATGCCCCTGGATCAAGGAAATTAAGCCCAGAGCATATGGCTTTATAGAACAGCTATGGTTTGCTTTTTGGGAGATACGTTTCTAGAAAGCAAGTCTTGAAAATCAATAATATTAATCTCTAAAGTACTCCTGAGATTTTCAGCGAATATGCAAAGACGTTTGACTTGTTTGTTTTGTTTTTAATACGGCTAAGTCCATATTTATATGGTAAGCTTTCTCAGTGCCTAGCACCATCCTGGGCTTTGTTGAGGGCAAGTCGAAGAAATTCAAGGTCCTATGCTTGCCCCTAAAGCAACTGCATTCTTGTTGGAGAGACAAAAACACATAATATGGTGACACAACAGATATAACATGCTAAAACTCCATAAAGTGAGATGGCATAGAATCCATACTAACTGGATTTGAATCCTCACTCTACCATTCATTAGTTGCATGATTCTGGGCAAGTTACTCAACTGCTTTGTGCTTCATTTTTCCCATCTGCAAAGTGGGATTAATAATAATTAACATCCAAAGTTCTTAGGGCAGAAGCTCCATGTTTGTTAGTTCTTAAGAAGATGCATGTAAATAACGTGAATTTTTGAAGGGAGAGATTTCTTTGAGTTAGAATACTTAGGGGAGTTTCTATGGACCACTTAATGAATCAGGTAGAATTTTAGCTCTGAATTTCAAAATAGTAGAAATATATTTATATTTTTTCAATTACTGACTCCCTTTGGAAGCCAAGTTTATATCCATTGGCCTATTTGGCAAGAATAGATCCATAATGGATCTTTCATTCCATAATCAGAATTTTTTTAAGTTATAAAATAAATTTATCATAAAATATTTAGAAAATATACAAGTATAAAAAATATATTTCTGTTGATACTTCCTGTTGATATTTTATTGCATTTCTTTCCTGTCTTTTTTTTTCTATATATGTATTTTAACCAAAATGTGATCATGGTATATATGCCATTTTGTATCCTACCTTTTCACTGAACTCCCTTGGATGGCATTTTCCATTCTCATCAATTATTCTTGAAAACATTGTTTATAATGATTATAACATCTTCCATCATATGAAATCCCTTGTTCATTTATTTTTATAATTTAGATTAGTTAACAGTTTTTCACTATTATATAAACACTCCGATAAATATTTTTCCACCCAAATCTTTGTGAGCTTATTTGATTATTTTCTTAGGCTGGAACTCTGAAATGAATGTACTGGTTAAAGATTATAGATGTTTCTAAAACTCCTAATGCTTATGATTAAAATGATTTCAGAATGGTTAAACTAATTTGTATTTTTGCTAGCAATGTTTAAGTTTCCATCTCACTATTTGCTAAAACTAGTACTATCATTTTTTAATCTTTGTCAATTTAATAGATGAACCACAGCATTTTACTTTAATTTTCAATTATTTGTTTGCTAGTGAGGTTGAATTTTTTTTCCTCCAGCTTTGTTGAGGTATAACTGACAAATAAAAATTATACATATTTAAAGTATACAACATGATGTTTTAATATATGTATACATTGTGAAATGATTACCACAAGCTATTTAATATTTCCATCATCTCACATGTTAGCATTTTTTCCTTTTTGGTGAGAACATTTAAGATCTTCTTTCTTAGAAAATTTCAGTTATACAATACGGTATTATTAACTATAGTCATCACACTGTACATTATGAACCTTTTTTGTCAGATTTCTCCATTTGTGATAATCTATTTGTCCCCCTTGTGAAGTTTTTTTGAAGCCGATTTTTTTGGTTCTTATCAACTTGCCTGCACTCTTTGCACAGTAGTGATATTAACTCTTTGTCACATTAGTGCCGAGTTATTTCTGTTTTTGATGCACATGAGTTTTCCATTTTTATGTAGTCAGTTTTTAAAGTTTTCTTTACCTGTGATTTCTTCCATTGCTTTTAAGTTTAGATAGTCTAAAATTTTATTTTTCTTTAAAAAAATTTGTATAAGAAATTAAATTTTTTCCAAGAAGTGTTAGATATTTCTTCATCATCATGCTTTTTTTGGCTTCTGCTCCTTTACCTGCTTCTTCAAAAGAATCTATTCATGATCAATTTTGGGAAAATACATTGTCATCAATTCCAAAGTTTCTATTCTTGGTTCATACCAGTACTTGAAAAGTCTGTAGTAAATGCAGTAGCCATGTTAAGAAGAGAATTTTTTGTCATGAGGACCATAGAAAAATATCTGTTCTTCTTCTTCCTTGAAATAAATCATGGGGCATTCCTTGACAGATTAGAATTCTGGCATAGCAATTAAAAAAAAAATCACAGTTTGCTATTGACTCAAATTGTTCATGATTTGACAGAATCCCCTCTGTTCAGTTTATTGTTTTGCTGTTGGTTTCAACCTTCTTCGGCGTAGAAATCTAAAATGTACATTGTCTTATCACTATTTTCCTGAGGACCAATTTCACGCACTACATTGCTTTTCAATAGGTCTGCCTTAAATGGGGGGGATTTGGAGGATGGGAGAGTTTATGCAATCATATCTCACAGGAGGTTTGATGTAAAAGAGATTTCCCAAATTATTTTAAATGTCAGTTTAAAAGG
Organism: Avahi laniger; assembly: GCA_963575035.1. Classification (NCBI taxonomy): domain Eukaryota; kingdom Metazoa; phylum Chordata; class Mammalia; order Primates; family Indriidae; genus Avahi; species Avahi laniger. The sequence continues at coordinate 56,434 of CAUYSK010016125.1, read as the reverse complement.
CTTTTAAGGTTTTTTTTATTTTGAACGGAAGTATTAACTAGAACTGCCAGTGGCATTTAGTTTGAGAAAAGCAATACAGTGCATATTAAATTGGGTAGAAATTTTTATGACTCAAATTCTTCATTTATTATACCCAGATGGTGAGAGCAGGCTGCTGTCTCTGATGCCCTGGTGGAAATAAGCCATCAAGGAATCCCTCTCTAAGATGGAAGCCTCACTGAGGAGTTTGGACATGGCATCAGTGTTGCCTTTTCTTTGCCATGTCGACTGGTGCTTCATATTGGAGCATCTTTAACTTAAAGACAATTCGTTGAATTCCTGAGTTTTAAAGCTCTTCCTGAAAATTGCTGTTGTTTCTATGGTGCATGGGCTAACAAATTAACTGAAGGTGTTACTTCACCAAAATAACTACTTATCTGAAAAGATGAAGCAATTATTTGCTCATTTAACATTTTTTTTGGTCATTATCCATTAAATGCAAAGTGTCCTAAAGGAATTAAAAAAAAGAAGTTGCTTTGAAAAAGTGAAGTATGAAAACAAGAAAATATTTAAAGGAATAAATTATAAATCATATCTTAATGGAAAATTCTTTCATTTTAAGACTTTTATTTAAAAATTAAATATACTTGTATAATATGGCATTGGCTTAACATGTGTAGTACTTCATAAAGTATTCTTATATATGATATCTCATTTGGTTTACATACTTTTTGTGATGGGTAGGGAAGATGTTAGCATCTTAATTTTATAAATCAATGAGTCCATGGCTAAAGTTACGTGGCTAGGAACAAATGGAGTCAGGAATCAAAAGTAGATCTTTGAGTCCTAGACTGACTTTACTCCTTCTGTGCTATAAATGTTGAAAAAGAGGAAAATAATAAACAGCTGCATTTGTAGGCATGATATTTTAAAGGTTACAGCAGTATTTTAGTGACAATTGCTATCATAACTTTCTTTATAAGAATGAACATAAATTAGGATATTGCTAGGATTTTATCTTTTGGAAAAATAGAAGAGCAGCTATAGTTTAAATATAATGTGGCTGCAAAGAAATGTGACATTTCGAGGTTAAAAATGGAACACTCATTGTTGCAATTTTTTTAGGAAGGAGAAACCCCAGATTATGTTTTATCTGAGCATTGCATCAGGATTTCCTTTGTTTTTGTTTTTCTTCTATTTCATTTGATACTGGAGTTTATCTGGAGATGCAAAGCTGAACTGGCAAATAATTGTGGCCACAATCACCTAATTGTACTGTTCCTTAGGAGTGGAGGGTTTCCTCTCAGTTTCCTCTTTGAGGGCAGTGTGGGTAGACAATGACAGGCTGGGTTGTATGCTGTAGAAACCACTGCTGTGTGTTAAAAAAATGAACAACAGATCCAGAATTTTGGTTGTTTGACTCAATATGGATTATTGCTAAACCCAAAGCTTGAGAAAAATTTTAGTCATGGTACCCTTGTTCAGTAGAAAACAGATGGGAAGAGGGCTGTTATCATTTATACTTGGGATACAGTGCAGCATGGATGCAGATCTGGAAAATAATTGTTTAAAGGTCATAATACCAAGGAACTAGAACATAATCAATTCAATTCAACAAATGTTTATCAAGTGCCTCCTCTGGGTCAGGCAGAGGACCTAAATACTAGGACCTAAGACTACGGTAGAAAACAAGTGAAATATAGCCTCTGCATTCATGGAGCTTCAGGTAAGGGGAAATTCCTGATATTAAGTATGTGATTAAAATCAAGAATAATGCATGTGATGAATAAGAAAGTGCAGGAACTATGGATATATAGAGTTAGAAAATCTAATGTAGTCTAAGATTGAAGGAAGACTTTATTGAATCTTTAAAAAATCTTAGCAATGAAAGGAAAAGGATTTAGGAAAACCAAGATGGGATGGTTAATTTTATGTGTCAACTTAACTGGGCCACAGGTTGCCTAGATATTTGGTCAAATGTTATTCTGGTTGTATCTGTGACAGTGTCCTTGGATGAGATTCACATTTGAATCTGTAGACCGAGTAAAGCAGATTGTCCTCCTTAATGTGGGTGGCTCTCGCTCAATCAGTTGAAGGTCTGAATAGAACAAAAATTCTGACCCTCTTGTGAGTAAAGGGAATCTCTCCTTGCCTGACTTCTTGAGGTAGGACATTGGCCTTTTCTTGCCTTCAGACACAAACTGAAACATTGGCTCTTCTTGTATCAGTAGCCTGCTGACTTTTGGATTGGAACTTACCGTTGACACTCCTTGGTTTCCAGCTTGCCGACTGCAGATCTTGAGACTTCTTAGCCTCCATAATCACATGAGCCAGTTACTCTCTCTCTCTCTCTCTCTCTCTCTCTCTTTTTCCATATATATATACACATATATTATATATATACATATATACATTATATGTATACATTTATACATATACATGTATAAATTAATATACATATATAGGTACACACACATACACGCATGCACATTCTGTTATTTTGTTCTGGAGAACTCTGACTAATAAACAAGTCATCAAAACCAAATCAGGCATCACTCCAGGAATCTTTCTGTGACCTACCAAGGCTGGGTTGGGTACCTCTCTGGATGCCTGTAGTACCTTGTGGGTTTAGTTCTTTTAAAATTAGAAATCTTTTTCAAAATGTCAGCTAGTGTTAGATTTCCAGGGATCAATAGCCAATGAATTGCCTGTTTCTGAATTCCAATTGCTGACTCTCAGAGATTGTTTCTACCTATAAAAAATATCCAAAATATGGTTATCATGTGTCAAAAATATGCTTTTTTTTCAAGTTTATTAGGAAAGAATATGTGCTGTTTTTTCAAATAGATGAAGCAGTTCCACAAGAAAGGAATATATTTAGTGTCAGCAGGGCAAGGACCATGAAGCTACCCTGCCTGATCAAGGACACTGGGGTAGAGGCCAAGGAGATGGTCCATGTGGTCAGGGTATTGGTCACATACTGGGAGATTGAGCATGTAAGAAAATATATTGAGCATAATGGATGCCATATTTCTCTCTGTTAGAGAAAAGATTTAGGAAAAGGAGGAAGGCTAAAGAAAACCTACCTATGTATGAGTCATGGACTTTGAGATTTATAGAGATAGATACTGAAACAAATATAGATTCATGTATAGATGCATGTGTGTGACCACTTAGAGGGAGTAGAAGCAATGACACCCCAGTAGCAATGAGCACCCCTAGCACCCATATGTTGATTCCTAAATATCATTCTCCACTAAAAGGAAGCAGAGCTCTTTGGAGAAATGGGTGATTTCAGGACTGGAGCAAGAAAAGTACAAGATGACTCTGGAATATTTTGTGTGCTACAAAATAAAGTCCATAAAGAATGTTGGAGACATGTCAAAAGGGTACAAGAGCTATTTTGAAGGAACTCCTGGTGGTTACATCTAGAATAGCCTTGGCATCAAAAAAAAGAAATGATAGAAATGAATGAATGAATGAACAAATGAATATAAAAGAAAATGTCTACCTTTTAGTAGGATGTCAAATAATTAATGTAAAAGGAATAATAAAATCAGAAAAGACACCATTTAGAAATCATAATAATAATAATTGATCAAGGCAAGACTCATCAATGGTTACTAAATTCATAGATAAAATTTGAAGAGGAATAGGATATTTATGTAGTCTCAAAATATGCCCAAGTAAGATATCTACTAAGTAGTTATTAACAAGCATAAAAGATACATTAATTAGTTTTAAAGTGGGAAAATCTGGTACATACCATCTTGAGTGAAAAAAGTTAACATAATCTTTAAATAGGACAGTTAATGTATTTTCTGTTATTATGCACTGAAAATCAATTCTCAGTATCATTTCTGTGCTTTTATTGCTAAAAATCATTTATATGAATTTAATCACGAAGAAACATTAGTAAACTCAAATTGAGGGACATTCTACAAAGTAATTATCACGTGCTTTTCAAAAACATTAAAGTCAAAAGACAGAAAAAGGCACTGTTCCTATTAAAGAAAACCAAAGAGATGTGGCTATGAAATGCACTGCTGATCCTGGTTTTGGTCCTGGACTTATAAAGGACATTAGAGATATAATTGGCACAACTTTTTTTGGGAGGGGGAGGAGGCTATGGATTACATATTACTACTATCTCAATGTTAATTTCCTGATCCTGGTTGTTTTGCAATAGATATGTTGGAAAGTGCCTTTGTTTTGAGAAAAATAAAATGTTTTTAGTATTAAGGAATATCCTATCTACAATTTTCAAATAATTCAGAAATATATATATGGGGAGATAAGAAAACAATAAATGAGAAAGTGAATATAAAATGTTATAATTGGGGAATCTGAATGAAAAGTTCACTGGATTTTTCTATGCTATTCTTGCAGCTTTACTGTAAGTTTGAAATTGTTTAAAAATAAAAGTTTAGGGCTGGGTGTGGTGATTCACTCCCGTAATCCTAGCACTTTGGGAGGCCAAGGTAGGAGGATTGCTTCAGGTTAGGAGTTCGAGACCAACCTAAGCAAGAGCGAGACCCTGTCTCTACAAAAAATAGAAAAATTAGCCAGGTGTGGTGGCGAATGCCTGTAGTTCCAGCTGCTTAGGAGACTGAGGCAGGAGGATCACTTGAGTTCAGGAGTTTGATGTTGCAATGAGTTATGATTATGCCACTGCACTCCATCCTGGGTGACAGAGTGACACACTGTTTCTAAAAAAATGAATAAATAAAAAAAATAAAATGTTTAAAAATTGTTAATTTTAAAATGTAATTACTGGCTTAGCTGTTGACAAATTTAAACATTGTTTTAAATGCTTTTGTTTCTTTTTTCCCCATGTTATTGGGTCTTACCTTAGAATTGATGTGATTTAACAAAGGCATGAAGTCACTTAACATTAAAGTAGTAATGTATTAAAAGTGTAAAGCAGATTCTGCTTTATATTTAACAATATTGGTTTCATATTGTCACTCAGTTGATAGAAGAATATAAATGTAGTCATATCAAGAACTAAATATTGTAGAAAGGATGACCCCAGAGATAATCTAACAGTTGTTTAGGAAGATGTGAATTATCAGTCAACCTGTAAACACCCATAAATATGATTTCATAGTATTAGGAGTAGAGAGACTGTGGTAAAAACAAATGAAATAGAAGATGTGGCATTTGTCTCCGTTGGGCTTTCGAGCTAATCTTGAACCAGATCACATACCTTGACTACAACCACTAAAGGACTTTAAGATTAGTACAAATTTCAGCTGTATAAACTGAACCCTCACATGGAAAGGGATGTGGGGCAAGAGTGCACAGAGTAAGGTGGGGTTAATTCATTCAAGACATTTTTATCAAGAACAAACTAGGCCGAGGCCTTCCTCCCAGTGGTGGGATATAGCCGCAAACACGAGAGACACAGTCCCTCCTGGAGTTCAGGTTTATGACACAACTAGGAGCTGTGAAACAAACAGTCACCCCCACATTGTGCAGTGATGCTTGTGATAAGTGTCACAAAGGAGCAGTTTGGGTGTTGTGAGGGTGTATGAGGAAGGTTTGGAAAGGCCTCTCGGAGGAAGTGAGGTTTCAGCTTTGACAAGAAGAATAGGAATTGACCAGATTAAGAGAAAAGGGGAAAACCTTGCTTTGGGTGGAGGAGAGACCCCCACGTGGGAGGGAAATGGACGCCTTTGAAGGACTGCAAGGTTAGTATGTCTGGGGCTGGTGAGTTGGAGGGAGAGTGAAACAAGGTATATTAAATCATGTGGACCTTGTGGGATCCTAAAAATATCGCAGAATGGAAGGTAGGGGAGGAAGGGTGAAAACAAGAATGGAGAGGGTCAGCAGTCGGGAACGTAGTGCAGTCACACAGGCATCCAGGAGCAGTGGGTTAACCTGAAGTGTTAGTGGTGAATGTGGAGAGAGAGGATGGAGAAATATATCTGCTGCCCAGGTGGAATCAACAGATTCGATGTGGAGGGATGATGGGAAGAGAAAAATCAAAATGACCCCAGAGTTTTGGCTTAAATGTCTGGGAAAGTGGCAGGGCCATTTATTAATCTATGGAGGAAGGAAGGATTGGTTTTGAGGTCATGAGTTAAGCCAAGGATACTTCTTGAAGGAGTAAGCAATGCGAAAGCACTCCATAAATGATGGGAGGAAATGGTGTGGAAAGGCATGAAGGCAGAAAGGAGTCCATCAGGAAAGGCGTCTGCTTGCAAGGGAGTAGAAAGAAGGGATCTATCAGAATGGAGGTATGTGGAAAACAGTCTCAAAGGAAAGGCAAATATATTTGAATTCAACCTGTTGTGCTGAGAAGAGATGGTACTGAAGACCACTGCTTAAAGGTTAGGTTGAAGATTATTCTAACATCTTTACTTAGGACGGATCATGGAGGCAAAGGCAGGAGGAAGATATCTTCAATTTGACACCCAAAGAGATTCAATAGAGACAAAAAATAATGTGAAATACTACTCTTGCATATTCAATCCTGTCCAAATATTGGGAAGGGAAAGGAATCATAAGCAGCAGAGGAGTAGGACTCCAGATATCAGAAATCCTACAGCAGCTGGTCTGACAAGAACAGCAGCAACCATGATAGTAACAAATGTAACTGCCACTCGGTGTGGCTTTAATATGTGCTCACTAATCATTTACCATGTTTGATCTCATTGAATTGGTACACTCATTTTAGGAGATAAATATTTTTTAAAAGTCTCTATTTGCAGTTGGAAAATGGTGCTCAGAGATAAGAGATAGTTAAATTCCCAAGCAGCAAGCAACTAAGAAGTGGAAGCGGCAAGATGCAGGCCTAGATTTGATTAACTCTTCTAGTTCTTTACCACTAATTACTCTAAAGCATTTCTGGCCTAGAGAAACCTCAGGAAGACCAAGGTTTACATCTGTTCCAGGAAGAATCTGGAAATGGCTCTGGGTGCCCCATCCATATCAACTTTCCAGACCCATCTGTGGTTCCACTGCAGTGGAAGAAGCTGCTTAGGAGAAAGGATGAGGGAGAGAGCTGGAAATAAGAACAGGGGAGGGATGGAGCCTCCTCTTCTCCCCACCCCCACCTACTGCCACAATCTCTGGATTAAAACTCTACGCATTGATCATTGGTTTGGTTTCTTTTTCTGAATCTTCAGGGTAGGAAAGATTGTCCAGGCAGCAGTCCCCTACCACTCTGCATGCCCGCTGAGAAGTGGTGTTGCTAGGATTTGAACACAGATCTGGGAGATGCCAAGGTGCATGGGCTTCCCACATACCACACAGCCATTTGCGAGGCTGGGGGAGGTCTCCAGAGGGGTCTTTTAGCAACACCCAGGAGACAGTGGCTTCCGGGGAACTAGAAGGTCTAGAGCTTAAACCGTACGCCAGTGGCCACAGCTAGCAAATGACCTCAGCTCCTTCCTCCCCTATAGAAATCCAGCTTATCAGATATGTTGCAGAAAAGTCAAGAATTATTATTGTGCAGCCTCAGTTATTTCATTGTTAAAAGCTACACACCAAAGTATAGGATAGTAAATTATGGGGGAAAGGATGGGTTGTAACAAGTTTAACTCAATTTAACACCGTGTCTTAAAAAATCTTGAGTTTCAAACCGATTCCACTCATTGAGGATTTGAGTTCACATTCACATGTCTTTGCAACACACAACTTCCTGTCACTACGGGAAAACGGCTTTAGAAGACTCGCAAGGCTTCCTAGACTTCAAATAAGTCTTGTGAAACAACATGTTCACGTGCTAAGTGTAAATGAGTCAGAAACATAAGGATTAAATTTCCCTTAAAATACACAGGGGTTTGAAAATGAAGGGAAAAATGCTGAAGGCAAAACGTGTTTTGGATTTTGGCAAACCCAAAACATTTGAAAAAAAATGGTTTGATGTTTGATGAACCCTAAACACAGCAGAGTTTGCTCATCTCTCATTGTAATGAAGACCAATAGACCATTTTTGTGTGAAAACGCAGAATCCCACTGGAACCGCCTGTGGACCCCTCACCACCATAGAACTTGACTGATTTTCATTTCACTAATTCACAAACTTCCTTACTCACACGGTGGTTGGTGGTCTTCCTCACAAGAGTTCTCAGCAAAGGCATAATGAGAAAATACGAGAGAAGACGTCTGGGATTACTAAGACTTCATTAGTTTTATAAAATGTGCTGCAGGGCAAAACCACTGTATAATAAAACATTAACATAAATCATTAAAATGTAACCATGTCCTGTAGAGATAAATAAGAGGAGTGTATTTTATGTGGCATTGTCCTTATTTCTCTAAATTGGTCTGTTCACTTGCTAATTGGCAACACTGAACCATCAGACGTTTTGTGGTCTGAATTAAGGCAGTGAGATTCCTCCATTCATAGATTTCCCATCGTTACCCCTGACTTCCATCGAAGTTTCTAAAGTCACAAAGGTGGGAACAGAGTCTGGAGGATGCTACAGGGGCCACGGTAGAATGAGGTGAAAAAAAAAAAGACAATGATTTTTCTCCCCAAACTGTTTTCTGAGGGTCAATGTGAAAACAGAACTTGCAGTGTCATTTTTTGCCTTTTCAATCTTAGGTCTCTCATTGTGTGCAAACGGTGGCTCCCTGGTTAAAACGTTCCTGTGAATTATTGGAGTTTGCCTTTCATTTGAATTGAAAATCCTTTACCCTTAGAATGCTCTGGTAGTTGGACTCATGTGACAAGGTATCCACTTTTTAAGAGTTCTGTTTCATAATGTGTACCAAGAAATGTTACAGAGACAGGTTGCTGTACAAATAGCAGCAACAGGCAGCATCATCGGGTGGGTACTATTGGCTCGCCCTTGCGCCAAGCTCCTACCACACTCGATGCCACAGAAACATCTGCAAGGGAGGTGACACTATCTCCATTCGTCAGATGAGGACATTAAGGTTCAGCCAAGGGAATCATCATGGTAGAATCGATATTTGAACCATTCACTCATTCAGTAAACATTTATTAAATCATTTGTATCAAGCATTATGGTAGATGTTGGGATATAATGATGCAAAGACCCAGCTCCTGCCCTCACGGAGTCGACATTTTAGATGGAAGAAGAAAGACCTTTCTGACCCGAAAGCCATGTTCTTGACCACTGTACACATTCTTTGTGGTTTATAAGTATAGAGGGACAGAAATTAGAACTTTATATTTTCTCTAGGATTAGTTCATTTAAGAGTGTTGGATTGTAGGAGCAAGGCCGTCTGTGTGATATCATTCTTCAGATAAAGTTGCCAAAGCACAAAAGAAAACCTCTTATGCAAAAAGTTACTCTTCCCCATTTTGCAAATTAGTATACTCTAAATAGAAAACCATTTCTAAAGACACTGACGTGGACCTGGACCTCGAGTTTTTAAGATTTTCTTTGTAGGTATGAAGGATGTTCTCTCTTGCATTATGTGTCCAGTTGAAAAAGAATTTCACTTTTTTTTTCTCTATTAGCAAGTACTTGCTGGCATCCTTGTGACTTTCCTAACTTATCTGAAATTTTATTGATCTGAGGGTATTAATAATTTGTTAGTGAGTTTTTTTTTTAACCTAGAAAGTTTTGGACTGTAAAACTTGAGCTAATTTTTATTTTTCCAGGGTATAAGAAATGGAGGATAAAAAAGAATCTAGACCAACTTTCTCAATGTATAGAAACAGAGAAACGGAAGTCTAGAGATTTGAAACAATTAGTACTGATTCTTTCACATGAGATTTAAACTAAATCAATACTGATTGTTCTTAGACCAAGTTGTATTGATTACTCACATGTCCATTGGAGTCACTCTTGCCCTTAAGATTTAAAAAATATTACCTAGAAACTCCATCCTGTGATTATGGGAAGTTGAGCACCTTTCCTAGGATATCTGCCATTTCCAAGGGCTTACATTCCCAGGCCCACCTGTGGCTCCAGGTTCCAGCGATTCTTCTATTTGAAGATGGTCGTAGCGTCCTTCACATTATGTTCCTGTTCCATGATGTGTTGACCTACACTTGGAACTCAGAGTTGTAACACAGTTCCACTCCCACACACACACAGAAAAAACCCCATTCATATGAATCCTTTACATATTTATCAGACTTCACTGAGGTTTTGGTATGACCATGATGATTTATTATTACAACATTTTAACACTGGATGTTGGACATTCTTAATTTTCAAATGATCCTTGTCCCTTTTGGTAACTAAGGCTCAGTTTCCACCACATTGCCCCAGCCACTCTTTCTCTTCCCACTCCTGCTCTTTTTTCTTTCTCCTTTTTCCCAAGAACAAAAGCCAAGTTCTTCTATGTTCTCCTTTTGTTTTTAATTGAAATATAATTCACATACCATAAAATTCACCATCTCAAAGTGTTCAATTTAATGTTTTTTTAGTATATTCACAAAGTTGTACAATGGTCACTGCTATCTAATTCTACAATATTTTCATAAACCTCAAAGAAAATCCCTTACCCATCTCTCCCAGCTCTTGGCAACCACTTATCTACTTTCCTTCATTTTGGATTTGCTGTTCTGAACATTTCACATAAATGAATCATTCAATATATGTTTATTGGGGTCTGGCTTCTTTCACTTAGCACAATGTTTTCAAGGTTCGTCCATTTTATAGTATGTATCAGTACTTCTTTCCTTTTGATGACTGAATAATATTCCACTGTGTGGACATACCTCACTTATTTACTCATTTATCAGTTGGTGGACATTCGGTTCATTTCCAATATTTGGCTATTGTGAAAAACATTGCTACGAACATTTATATACAAGTTTTTGTATGAACATATGTTTTTAATTATCTTGGGTATATACCTAGGAAAATTGCTGGGTTGTGTGGTAAATCTATGTTTAATTTCTTGAGGAATTGCCAAATTGTTTTCCGAAGTGGATACACCATTTTACATTCCCATGAGCAATGTATGAAGGTTCCAAATTCTTTACATCATTGCCACATATTATTTTTATTATTATAGTATATGTGAAGTAGTATCTCATTGTGGTTTGGATTTGCATTTTCCCAATGACTAATGACATCATGATTCACGTGCTTACTGGCATTTGGATATCTTCCTTAAAGAAATGTCTATTCAAATCCTTGGCCCATTTTTTAAATTGAGTTGTCTTTTTTATTGTCAAGTTATAATAATATTTCTTCATGTGTTTTGGATAGTAGACCCTTATCAGATACATAATTTACAAATATTTCTTTTGATTCTGTGGGTTGTAATTTCACCTTCTTGGTAGTGTTCTTTGAAGTCCCAAAGCCTTAACTTTGTTGAAGCCCAACTTACTTTTTCTTTCGTTGCTTGTGCTTTTGGTGTCGTATCTAAGAAACCATTGCCTAAAGTAAGTTTCAGGTATGATTTATACCTATGTTTAGAAAGATTTATGCCTATGTTTTCTTCCAAGAATTTTATAGTTTTAGCTCTTATATTTAGGTCAATGATGCATTCTGAGTTAATTTTTGTGTATAGTATGAGGTAGGGGTCTAATTTGTTCTTTTGCTTGTGGATATCTAGTTATCCCAGCACTAATTGTTGGAATAACTTCTCTTTCTCCATTGAATTGTCTTGGCACCCTTGTTGAAAATCAACTAACCATTAAATGTATAGGTTTACCCCTGTGTTCTTAAGCAGAGTAATTCTTCAATCTCTAGCCCTTACCTCCAAATTTAGCACTGGATGTTCCTTTATACATCCAAAGATTTAGGTGAAACATAAAAACACTGCTTACAAGTGTGCCTCTGATTAAAGTCTTAGACAAGAATTAACCGCCAACACACCAGGAATGAGGAGTGAAGAGGAAAATTGATTTATTTTTCTAGTTACACAAATATTAACAATACCATACAGTAGCCAAGAAGATGATCAGACAGCCATACAAGTCATGTGGTTTGGGCCAGTAATTTAACACTTTTGATTTCCAGTTTTACTTTTTGTAGTATATATCTCATGTAGTATTTTGGCATAGAAATTCCTTCCCAGAATTTCTCAGGAAATGTGTTTTTGTTAATCTTGTATCTCATAAAAAATCAGTAGAGAAATCAGGAAAAACTATCATAAATCTCCTGTGAGAATTAAAGCTTAATAATCAATGTAGAAGTGTCACAAGCTTCAAGATAGCCACCAATGTCATACTGAAAGCAAGGACAGGAACTGCTAACACTCAGAGTGAAAGTTAAGGTAGACATTTCTGAAAATGGGACAGGGCTGTATAGGAGAAAAGCAGCCACAATCTAATCCTGTTCAGTCCAATACAGCACGTATGGCTGTTGAGTAATGGAAATGTGGCGAACCTAAATGAGATGTGCCTTAAAGGTAAAATATGTATTAGATTTTAAAGTCTTAGTATGGAAAAAGGAAGATAAAATATCTGATCAATAACTCTTTCATTGATTATATACCACAATGATAATATTTTGGATATATTGAGTTAAATAAAATATATTATTAAGACTAATTCTGCCTGTTTTATTTTTCCTTTTTAATATGGCTCCTAAAAATTTTTAAATTACATAGGTGGCCAGCATTTGTGGCTTGTGGCTATTGCCATCTATAGTAGACAAAATTCTAAGATGGCCTCAAGTTTTCAGGCCGCTGATGTACACACACCTTCTCCTAGTTATTCAGTCAAACACTGATGTAGGTACTGCTGTGAAGGGATTTTAGAGATGTAATTAAGGAATCAAATCAATCGGCCTTAAGATAGGGAGATTATTCAGGTAGGTCTGACCTAATCACCTGAGCCCTTTTAAAGCCGGGAGTTTTCTCTGGCTGGTGCCCGAGAGGAAGGCAGAGTCATGCTCCAACTGGCCCGAAGGAAAGAAAAGTACCCAAGTGTGAGCTTCCTGTGGGGCCACATGGCAAGGAACTGGGGGCAGCCTTAGTTGGTGAGTGGTCCCCGGCCACCAGCTAGCAGGAAAATGGGGACCTCAGTCCTGCAACCATAGGGAAATGAATTCTTCCAACAATCAGTGAGCTTGGAGAGGATCCCAAGCTCCCAGTGAGAACTTCAGTCTTAGCTGACACTTAGATTTTGGCTGGGTAGATCCTGACCTACAGAAACATGAGATAATAAATTTGTGTTGTTTTAAGCTGCTAAATTTGTGGTAATTTGTTACATAGTAATAGAAAACCAAGAGCTTGTTTGTGGTCTTCTCTGTGACTAAGGGTGAGTCATTCTTGTGAGTAAAATAAATGTCAATAAGTTAGTAGGCATAGTATACTTTATATTAATCCTATGAGTGGTGTTCCAAGAAATAAGACATTTAGAAGCAAAATAAGTCCTTAAATTAGCAATGTTGACTTATCATTTTGTGTAGTGCTGTTAACTTTGCTAGGGGACCCAAATATTAGGTTTTCTAGCATTATCTAATAAGTTTTACAGGCATTTTCCAGTTTTTGAATATTTGCTTATAAGCTACAGCTTTTTGTAAACATTACTAAAATACTAAAAAACAATAAACCAACTGAACAACCCCTGACTCACACAAAAAAAATCACCAAACCAAAATAAAACCAAAGTACTAAAATATTAAATACTATCTTTCCATTAGCAAATACTACTAAAATACAGAATAATTTATGATTTCAGGAACTCTCAAGAATTTCTGGGAATTCTGATTTCTTGTTTTCAATTCCCAAAGAGTAATATCTGTTGGGAATTCGGAAACATTTAACATGTTCCTATAAGGATTAAATTAACTAATGAATTCAAAAGCCTTAGCCCAGGGCCTGTAGTTAGGAAAATGTCCAATACATGGCAGTCATTATTAGTCTCCAGTCTTGGACACATAAATAACATGAACATCAAATTGACTATGAGCATTTATGGATTTGACTGATTAAATTATAATTTTAATTTATATGCCATATATGAGAGGAGAGGGAGGGAATTTTAAGCAATTTATTAAGATGAAATCCAAAGGGATTAGTCTTGAAGGTAAATCAGCAACCTGAAGATTTTTTGACTTAAGGAATATTTTGATTTATTAAAGAATTTATTGAAAAGAATCACCAAGATATGTTGTAAAGATACTTTCTGGGGCTCAAAGAAAGATGAGATAATAAGAAAGCAAATGGCAACCGTCCCCTACAAACCCTCACCCTATCTCAATATTATAAGAGTTTGAGTTTGAATAGTTTGATCTGATTTGACTTGCTTGTCACTACCAGAAAGGTACTTTGCAGTACCTAACAAGCAACAGAATTTCTATAACTTAACCACAGAAGCAATGTCTACTCTTCCTCTACTTACTAAGGGGAGAGGTTTGGGTGTCAGTTAAGGGAACAGAATCAAGAGATGAAATGGACTATGATTCAGTGTCTTAACCCTCTTCATTTCCATTGGAATAGCTTTCCTCTTCCTATTCATTCAGTCTTGTCATCATCTCAAATCTGCCTAAAACCTCAAGTTTCCCTGGAAAAGTTGTTCCTGACTGACTCCTCTTATTCTTATTAATTTCCACTCAGCCTTCACGGACTTTGTTTCCCAGTTGTGTGTCTTCACTTGGAATAGTCATATGTGAAACCTTGTGTGTTCTTTGGTCTGTGGGTGCTATTTCCCCCCATTAGATGATGGAGTCCTTGTGGCAGAACAGCAAGGCAAGCTTTTTATATATTTTTATTTCTCATTGTTCTACACAGGTAGCATTTAATTGGGTGATGTCTAGTAACTATAAATGTGTTCCAAAAAAGGGTTGATACATGGTGAGATGTTAACAGGTAGGGAAGCCTCTTTTTCTGTTGAGTTAAGAGTCTTACTCAGTATGAAAATCCCACTTTTGTATACATTTTCAGGTAAGATTTTTTCCTTGGTAGTTATTAAATCTTGGCTGCTCTTAGGCTCTAAGCTCGCCTATTACCCGTTATATTCTTAATACAAGTGAAAGCTTCATGAGAACATAAATTGATAGATAGGAGATAGTCCAACATCTTTCAACCTTTGTTTAAGAAATAACATAGTTATCATATTTCATTGAACAAGTAATGGGATTCAAGCATCCTGAAAAGATTCCTTTATAACTAAGTCTATTTTTGGAATTTTAGAATATTCTAGCTCCTCCTGAAATGGAATTAATTTGGCAGAATTTCACCATCTTAGGAGTTTTGGGTTCCAATAGTTCATTATTCTGTTTCTGTCACTCTTATGTCCTCAATGTAGGACACACAATGTACATTTTAGCAGGTGTTGGCAAATCCCACACATGTGGTTTCTTCTCCTAACCCTTTACACAAACAAAAAATATTTCCATTTATATTAATTCAGTCTTGAACTTATTTTAGAAGCAGCTGGAAAAAGCCACATTTATCTTTGTCATTATGCAACCAGCTAAAAATTAAGGAAATCATGTGGTTAGATGATTGCTGAAAAGACCCAGCTCATTAGAGATGGGCAAACCTTGAAAGAGTTGGTTTGGTTCTGAAAGGGACTCTGAAGTTTGGCTCCTTCCCTGAAAGGTAATCAAATTAATAACCTGTACATGGTGGCACTATATCTCTCAGGAGGTTATTGCCGCATGAGGTTATCATCCTTTTGCACGTAATTGTCTTTCCCAGCGAGGGCTCGGTCATGGGAGAATTCAGACTAATGGCATTATGCTGTGACTCTGGCAGCCGCCTTCCGCAGCCCATCCCCCCTTTCCTTTCTCAGAAATGATGGGCCCTTTGTCTGAGCAACAGAAGAAAATTCAGAACAGGAAAAAGCCCACAGGGTCAAATCTTTATTGCTGTATTGTGGGGATGGTCCTGTGCTGAGCCAGGGTGAGTAAAATATGATGCTGCTGCTGTTGATTACTCCTCTGGAGAAAGCCATCCGGGTGCCCTTTAGAACAAAGAATTAGACATGGTCTCTGGTGAGTGGATTTTCTAGGCCTATGGCTGGTAAGTAACTTCAAAGTGAGGTCTGTGCACCAAGGGAGGCCTTGAGACACTGGAGACAAAGTGTTATGTGACCTCAAATGTTTCTCTGGCTTGCTTTCTCTCTCTCTCGTGGAGCCTGACAAGTAGCTTCTGGAAAGCCAGTTCCATTAAGAAAGTTCAAGAATCTATGAGTTTTCCTGTTACTAAAGCACTGGCTTTCAACATTATTTACAGCCACTTATTTCACTGGAGTAAAATGAGTCCAGAGAGGGAAGTAGCCAGGGCGCAACAAAGCCCACCAAGTAAGCCTACTGGGCCTGTCCTCCGCTGTGCACCGTCTCTGTGTGCTGTCATTGTCACTCTAAAACCGCAGACTTTTTCTTATTCTCATAAGTGTAAGTATCAGAAATCAAGGAGACTTTCTTTTAGATGTAATTATCTTTTGGTTTGCTGGTAGGCTTTATTTCCAATTTATTTGCTCGAGTTTTCAAATGTGTAGCCATGTGGGGTCACGAAACTTCATGTCTGATCATTTAGAAATTTGGTACCCTTTGAAACAAAGGAAATTGAAACAACAATAAAACATTGTCCAATTCTATTCACAATGAAAATATCCCTCAGTAATTTGATTTGCAGGAAATGAAAAGTATTATCAACAGAATATGCTTTTCAAAAATTTATAATCCTTTAAACGGGCAAATCCTTTCTCCGGGATTAGTAGCGTGGTTTGTGTCCTAGGAGCCAAATCCTATTCTCTGATTCAATCCTCAAATCCTTTCTAACAGTGCCTATATTGATTTCAGACCCAGTTTTGTTTAAGAATCCGAGGACAGAATTTGGTCCTGTGTTCAGAGGTCCTTAATAAAAAAAAGAAATTATTTTAATAGAGTTTATCTAAAACTTAGCCTCTAGTTCCAAAAGTTAAATTCTTATGTCTCAATGAGCGTAACAGATGTGCTTAATTTCTAGGCCATCCTTTTTTCCCCTTTACTTAACTGAACTCAAACCTTCCTGATCTGGAGGAACCACCAGCAAGTTGGTGCTGATCTGCAAACGTTATTGGTGACTCCAGGTGCTCCCTTAATCTCAAATATTTGTCCTGAATATTAGTATAGTTAATCTCCTTACTGTATTTTTAGTGTTCTAGGGATTTGATCTTTTTGAACCCAATGTACATGTAAATGTGTGTTATACATGTTTATATTCACAGAAGTCAGACACTTTCTGTTACAAGGAATGTCACTGGCATTTTGGATATCTATTGGAAGATGAAAATAAATGTGCATAATGATTATGCATAGATAATGAAGACAGTAAAAATCTTTAATTGATTTCAAGTCACTAGAGTGCTTACATTATGAGAAACACAGTTTTAATAAATGTGTCCTATTGTATATTAATTATTTGAAAAATAATTATCTGTGTATGGTTTATATGGTAACTTTCTATAAAGCAGCATATTTATTTAATCAGGACACATAATTCCTTACTCAGAGGGGGTAAATAAATTGCTGTACCTGCCTCACAAAGTTTTGTCTGAGAAAAAAACTAACATTAGACAAAAGTGCTCTGAAATGCAATATGGACTACATTAATTTAAAAAACCAGAGAGCAGAGATGTGGTAAGACAATAATAAAAACATACTGTATCATGAACGCCTAGGTAGAAGGGAATTTTAAAAAGAAAGTTGACAGATTACAGTAAATTGTATAATTGTATATGCAATTCGCATGGTATAAACATTATTGAGTGCATATCGTGAGCCAAGCACTGAGCAAAATCACTTGTAGCAATTGTTTTCAGTTCTCAGGACAATCTTGTTGTAATAGCTACCATCATCATTTTACACCCAAGGAAAATGAAGCTTCATCATTAGCTTCCCTTTTGCACACTTTTCAAGACTGATTCTTGGTGCTTTTCTCTCTATTGTCTCCAGGGTCTTACACTCCCTGAATGTCCTTCTGATAATAACGCCCTGTCATTGTACCGCACGTCCACCAAGCCGCTTTATATCCTCACTATACCCTCCAGTTCCAAAATCCGTACTTGTTTCCCGAATCTGCCAACATTTCTATCTTCACTCTGCTGTTCCCCAGCCTAGGTTAGCTAGGAAAATCCTTCTGTGTGAAAATCTCTCCTTCCAGACTCGGCTTTTCCCAGCCTGTGATCCCTACACGTTGATCCGCCACAAACCCCTGCTATCTGGTCTCAGTTGGGTGTCCAGGGTTAATTAGATACAGTTTTTTTCATGTCGAGTCAATGCCACATCATATCCCCCATAGTAATAGTTCTAAACTTTTCCGCATTCCTTAAGTGCCCACGGAGACTTCGATATTCGTTCTCCTATCGACTTCTTCGCCAGGAAAATCAGGAACATCTGATCTGAGCTCCCTTCACTCTTTTCCACCTTATAACTGCTCTGCTGGTGTTTTTAATCATTTCCCCGTAGCCTCCTCTATCCCTTCCTTTCCGTACATTTTCGATTTCTCCTTCTCCAGGACCCCCTTTCTAATCACTTGGTTTTCCCACACAGTAAAGATTTTTTTTTAACCTGCTGACACCTCCAGGTATCATCTTCCATATTTTTTTCCCTTTGTGTGCCCACATCCCCAGAGAGTAACTTTTTTGACCTCCAGCAATCTGGTTTCCCCAGTACTGCTACTGAAATTGTTCTTTTGAAGGCCACCAGGGTCACCTAAGACATCAAACCATTGTCCTTTTCTTTTCTTGCTTTCTTAATGTTCCTGAAGTGCATGACCTTGTCATGTGCCCCTTTTGCTTTACTTTTTCTTCTATAGCAACACATGGTTCTGTCTTTTTAATGGCTCCTCTTCAATCTAATTTAAGTTAATCAACATTTATTCACCATTTACTCATTTCAACTGAAGTGGATAAAAAAGCAAGATTTTTTTTTGGCTAATTCTTCCAGAGTGGGTTATAGCTGACAGCAATGTTGCCACCAAGTTATGAAGCTTTCTTATTCTCTCAAAAACTAATTGACTAAAATAATGAATTAAGTCTCTTCAACTCCTGGGCTTGAAGATTTGGTCGATGGTAACGATGTGATTTCTTTGAGAGACCCTCAGAAAAGGTACTTGTTCTAACCCAAGTCCCTAGACCAGTGCTTGGTACATCTTATTATATTTTAATTTAACATACAAAACATAGTGTGTGTGATGTGCCAGGCACTATTCCAAGTGCTTTACAAATATTAGCTCACTGAATCCTCCAGACATATCTATGAGGTGAATATTACAACTAATCCCATTTTACAGATGAGGAAATCGAGGGACAATTAAATAACTAACCAAATAAATAACTAACCAAAGTCATACAACCAGCAAGTGACCAAGCTGGGATTTGAACCCAAGCAGTATAGTTCCAGGTTTGGTGCTGCATGGATACTCCATAAATGGTTATCGAAGGAAAAAGCACTTGAAGAAGTTATTTTCTGATACTTTTTGAAAGCTAATTTAAGATTTTTGCTCTCATTTAAATTGTTTACTTCCAGTATTTTGCATGTCCATGCTGCCTCCCACAAGCACTTAAGAAAAAAATTGTTCTTAAAATTTGGATATAGAAACATGTCAATGGGACAAGACAATTGGGTTTCCAGATAACAAAACCACCTCAGAATTTCCTTGTGTTGCTTTTGCTCTCGTTTTATGCACACCCTGGTGTGGAGTGATGGGTGGATCCTTAGTCAAGGTGCCATACAGCCACCGTTAACCTCTCAAGGCACCTCCTCGCTTGCTACTTCTTAAGAAGGTTCCTGCACACACACTGACCTCTCTGCAGAAAGGAGTAAGTCCTTGGTGGTAGTAAGTCTTGTTACCATTGGCACTGCTGTTTGTAAAGTAGAGGGTTATGATATTCTTTTACCAAGTAACTTTTTTTTGGACATGTATTAGCCTCCATCTTTCCATCTTGTTTGTGTGCCTTGTATAAGTAGATGGCAGTTCTAAAATCTCTTATGCATCAAGGAGTTTGTCGTTGGCTAAAAAAGACTGATTACAGTGGCTCACAATTTTCCAGCTGATTTTCAGTTTTTTTGTTACATTGTTCTGTCCTATAATTCCTTTCTGAATTGTGTGAACAAGACATGCTGTGATTTCCAAATCATTCATGGCATCTTCATGTTTGCTCTGTCGATAATGGCAATTACTCGACACTGTTCTTTCCTAATTTTTCCTTTCTATAAATAGTTCTTTGAGAAGATTTACTGCAGTGATTCCTGTTTGGGACCCAGAAATCCCTGAGGAACCAGGTAAAGTTGAATTCATCATTAATCCAAACTGCTATCAAACTTAAAAATAAGACTTCTAGTTGTTTCTGCTTGTCTAAATGTCTGCTGTATGAGATGCAGAAGAATCACAATAATATCACTAACTTTTTGTGAAGAGTAGAATATAATTTGGAAAAAGTGTTTTTAGTAGTGCGGTAATTATATAAAGATTAGAATTAGAACAAACCAAATCTCTAGTTATTCCATTTTGTATTATTTAAATTTTTATTAGTAGGTATGGGTTTTAAAAAGAGATAATATTCTTCCTAATTTACCTAGGAAATGTACTTTCTCTTAACAGTTTTGTAGTTGTCAAACTCTATTCTTTTATAGCTACTTATTAGAAAGTTATAATTAATTTTTTACACAAATTACTAGCTATTATAATCATGCTTAATTAGTAAAGCATTTTACTTTTGCAATCATAAACATATTTTTATATTTCAATTGACTGATATTAGGTGATACATAAAACAAATGTGTTATATGTTAGCACATAAAGCAAATAAGATGATTTCTTTAACTCTAATGATAATTTAGAATACTCACCCATACTTGAAAGTAAATATTGAAATATTAAAAATAAGTCTGATTATGTGTCAAAAATCCTTTTATGAAATGGCAGTAAGGATTGTCCTTTCTAATATATTTACTAAACATAATTAAAAGTTGGCAAGTCTATTAAAAAAAGTAATTCAAATAATATGCCTTGGTCATCTCCATAGGGTTATTATGCTCATTAGATATGATTTTAACCTGCATGATCACAGGATAACTGATCATTTACACATTCCAGGATACAAAAAATTATCCTGAAGTAGACATTTAGCTATTTGTTTTTCTATTAAATAGAAGCCAAGACTGGACCTAATGCCAGATAGTAGAGTTAGTCTGAATCTGAAGTTTAGTGCATACTAATGTTTATTTTTTTCTTTTCAAATCTATTGCTTCCATCTGCCTCATTAATAGGTATTGATCCTCTTGGTGTCTGCATTCCTAGGTCATCTGTTTCTTTTCTGAAATCCAGTAGATCTTATGTGAGGTCCCACTCATTTGAAATTTAATCATTATATTTATTTTTAACATTTCTGGGTTCAGTGTCTTGCATGGTCATTTAATTTTTGTGTACATGCTTCTGTTATATCCAGCTCAATAATAAACTACTTGGGGTTAAGCATGGACATAGTTTTCTTTACATTCCTTCCTGCCCACAATGCTTTGTGCCTGAGATCTCCATAAAGAACACGTGCTTTGTGAGTGAATAAGTGAATGACATACTTCAACCTTTAATGAGCGTCCAGAGGGATAATAGTTGTAGTATCTGTTCTGTAGAGAGGAAGTCTAGAGAAATTTTGCCAAGCTTACTGTCCCGTGAATTATCATGGAATGACAGTTGGCCTGGAGCTGAGTCATCCATGATGCATCTGTATTATTAGATTTTGTGACGTGGAAAATCTGCAAATGTTAGACCACAAATACAACTTCATGTGTGCTTGGTAAGTGCATGTACAATACTCTGATTCAGAGATCTCTTAATAAAGGACATGTACATGGATTTATATGCCCCCAAATAAATGACATAAATGAAAGCGACAGATCCAGGATTTGAACTTAAGCAGTCCCATCCCAAAGTTCCAATTTTTAATCACTGCTCTCCCCTGCATCATCATGATGTACACATAGAATCAGAGTAATCATCATCTAACTCTCATGAGTCCCATTAGTTAAGAGAGAAGATCAGCCTAATTTCCTAGGCAATGTGGCAGCACCCATGCTAGGGGCCAGATACTCATTTTCTAGGCCACCAAAACCTCATCTTGGACAGAAGACCATGGATAGTCTTTAAGTGAAGTTCTGGAAGAAGTTGAGGTCCCCTCAGTCAGGTGTGTGGGGTAGTTCAGAGTCAAACTGAAGGGCTAGCAGGGTGACCATATAATTTATCATCCAAAAGAAGATATTTCTGAGAGGAAACTCTATAATAATTATGTGGAGACTACAAATATAAGCTGGGATGACCCAGGCAGTTTTAGATGGCTGGGTTTGCCAAAACCTTCAAGGAAAGAAAAAAAATGTATAAGATACAAGTAAACTTAATAAATTTGGTAAGACAATGATCTGAAAGAGAATAAGGTCGGGACAAGAGCAGTATATCTAGGGATAGAAACCTAATGTGTGCATGACAGAAAGAGGTTAAAAAGGATTCCAAACACGTGGAGCAATATGGAAGTTTGTGTGTGAGTAAGAATAAGTCAGCGGAACAAAGAGGCTGATTTCCAACAACTATTCTCAAGGTGAGGCTCTGACTGATCTAATAACTGGTGGGTACATCACTACAGGAATTCAATCTGAAACAAGGGTTCAGGGTGAGCTTGAGAGAACAAGTCCAGCTTGGCGACATCTGTATCTTCCTGACACTGAGGTTCTTCCATGTTCTTGTCAGATGATGTGCAAGCATCTCTTCTTGGTTTGCTGAGTTTTCTGAAACTTCCAATGACTGAAAAATGAATGTAAGTAAACTTGGGAAATGTTGGAAGCCAATTCTCTAAAACAAGATAAGGTTGGGACAAGATCAATACACATAGGGACAAAAAACTGACACAGTTGATACTGTTAGTAAAGAATTAGGTGAGGATATGTGACGAGAAGAGACCTGAGATTCAAATTCAAGTAGAATACAAATCAGCTGTGTATTTCAAGATGAAAAGTGACAGGAACATGACATCAAGCATTGAAAAGAAACTTTTTGTTGTTCCAAGACTTGCCCAGGACCTTATGAGAGCAGGATGTACAGCCTGATTTCCACCATTAAAAAATAATGCAAAGAATTAAAGTCCAGATTACAGTGGTGAGCGCATGGCATTTCATGAAATTTAATGAAGAAAGAGAGAAAACTAAGGGTTGATTGAAATGTTTTCAAGGATCAAGAAGAATATGGATATTCATTATTTTGTTTCTTTACAGTAGATTGAGTAGGAAGAAATGGGCTGATACTACATCAAGAAATATGTCAATAACATCTAAGGAAGAACTTCTTGACCATTTATGGAGCAAAGTACATAAGTCTTTGACCCTGTAATCTACTTAGGATAGGATAGAAAATCACTAGCCCTGAGTTGTCATTATATAAAATATTTGATGCAGGAGGTCAGAGAGAGTGAGTAGAGGAATTTGAGATGTATCTCTTTACAGATCTGGAGGTTCTCAAACTGGTTGGAAGGAGAGGAAAAGTCACAGTAAATGAACCACTAGAAACTATGAGGTGACTCTCTATCCCTGAATTGTGGGTATGTTTAGATTGTTCCTCCCACACACTGGGGCCTAGCCTTCCCTGCTGACATCCAGCTGGTGACACTTTGACATTGTCCTGTGACTTTACCTGTGTTATTCCTCCTCTTGCTACTTGGGTCTCAGGTGATTCACCTGGGCAGGGAACCAGCCTTGGCCCCGAGGAGGCAGCTGTGAGTCAAGCATCACTTCTCCACTTTGAGCTGGAAGGGGCAGCTTCTGTAGCTGTCCCGCCCGGAAACTCCATGTAGCTTCCTCAGGCTCTGAAGTTTTTCTCTGTCTGGCCAGACACCCCCAACAGAATGTCTACTGCTGTCTAGTATGGTACCCAATTTTTCTGTTAGGAGAGAAGGAACATCTTTGCGTCCAGAGAGTAGCCGGCAGCAAATCAGCTTCAGGTGATGTGGAAGCCATATAGCAGTGGCCCTGAATCCTTTCTTGCCATCCCAGAGTGTCCCTTAGAGTTCAGCATCAAGCCCTCCTCAGCCTGGCTGGCCACTAGACATGAACCTCCTCTTACTTAGATCTCAGAGCCAAGAATCCGCAGAACCAGGGCAACACGGCTGTCCTCAGCAGTGGGGTGCTGGCCTTCTTAGGTGAACATGCTATCCTCCTCTTGTGACGCAGGTAGTGTAACCAGATGTCACTGAAGATTCATGACTTGTCACCAAGAGGTAGACGGTCCATAGAACAGAAAGGACACACAAACCTACCTCTTGTGATACAGGTCTGTGCGTAATCACTCTGATCTTCGTTCTGAAATCACTAAATTGAATAAGAAAGGGAAAGTGTAGCACTAAGAATGATTCCTCTGTTCCCTAATGTATTCTTAGAAAGGAATACTGCTGTCTCTCCATCTTAGGCTCTGTTTTTGCCTCCATTGTGAGTCCTAGATTTCTTGAATTTATTCACTCAGCAAATATGTATAGAGTGGCTACTGTGCTCTTAAACAGGCGCTGGAGATGCAACGATGAACAGGACAGACAGGGTCTTGCTCTCATGGGGTTTATATGTAGTGAGAAGAGACAGACTATAAACAAATAAGCAAATAAATAAGAAAAAAACACCAGACTGTGATAGGTGATAGTGACTCGGTGATTGATGGAGAGTTAGTGCTGGGGCGGGTAGAATAGTTTAGTTTGAGGCGTTCGGGACAGGTTCACCAAAGATGTGATTTAAGATGTTGAATGACAAAAAAAAGAGTCAAATGTGATGATCCAGGGAATGGGCTTTGCAGCAGAGGGAATTGCTAGTAGAAAGGCCCCATGCTGGGAAAGAACTTGGTGTTTTGGGAAAAACAGAAGGAGGCCCATGTGGCTAGAACTACATAAACCAGAAGCACAGGGATCTGAGATGAGGTCGGAAAGTTTGTCCCAGGCAGATCACTGGGGTCTTGTGGGCCATAGGGGCAGTGAATCCAGAACGGTGCTAGAATTGGGTTAGACCATGGAAGACATATAATTTTCCTTCTCACTTCAAAAAGGGGAAACAGCCTGGAGAGGTAAATTTTGTCATTCCATTTCAGCCAACCAACCTTGGTAATGCTATGACTGAAAACGAGATCTTCTGACTCGCAGTCCTTGCCAACTTCCACTAAACTCCTCCTGCATGCCAAAAGAGCGGGACATCTGAATGTCATTAAACATTCAAGCACCGAGTCTTTAAAATACGTCACAATCATATTGTTGTTTTGACTCATATTCTACAGCTAGAAAATCACAGAGGCAAAGTCAATTTCATAGAGTGTATTTCTATTTTCCATGGAGAGGGAAAGTATGAACATTGGCTTTTCATTAAGAATTAAAGTTTTTAAGGAAAATTTTTTTTCACCCAGAGCCTATGTTCAGGTGCCATACTTGCTACGAAGGCTTTTCATTGCCAGGGTCACATTTCAGACTTCTTGGTTTGGATCCACAGGGCTTGGTAGGCTCTGGAGAAATGACTGGATGAGCATCATGATGCACTCCATGGGGCGGGGGACAAGGGAGTGTGTGTGGGTAGGAGGAAAACACAGTTGAGGTTTGGTCATTATTAAGGCCGTGGGCAGCATGGTGTTGTGACTGCGCATACGGGTTATGGAGCTGGAGTATGTGAGTCTGACCCCCAGCCCTACTGCTAACTAGCTCTGAGAATCTGGGCAAATGACCTCATCTGTTCCACGGCTTCTTTACCTGTAAAATGGGGTGACAATAATATCCTTTTAATAGGGAATTAAATTAATATCTGTAAAATCATTTAGAACTATGCTTATTCCATAATAAATACTATAGAAATGTTTCAAAGATTAAAAACAGCCTTATCAAAAATGTAGAATTATCTTTTACTGTCTTATAAAAATTGGGGGCTGATAAACATCTTTATAGATCAGTTTTGCATTGCCCCAATTCTGAGTGCTTAGTTTGGCTATTTAATATCACAGATCAAATGAAAACTCTTCATTCTAGGATTAGGTCACATTCCCACCACAGGGACATATGGTGCAGCTTCTATGTCTAGGAGGAGTTAACATTACACTGTACATATAAACATTCAGAATCCCAAAATTGTATGGTAAGTTATGTACACACAGGACATATATGTATACACATCTTGGTTTTTCAATAGCAATGACATTGCCTAAGGGAGCAATAGCTTTCATGTCCTTCTCTGAGTTGAAAAGAAGTCTTTATTGAAGAGGACATATGGAAGGAGATTAATTTCAGAATAGCTAAGATTTGTAGTTCTGAAAGGATTTGAGGTTAGCTTGATCAACACAAACTCACAGCAAGAGATGTGCTAGTGGAATAGAAGCTTGCTGTCACGGCTCTGGCCCTCATCCATGTTTCATAGCCCAAGGATCTGCCACCAGCCAGATGTAGGAGCAAGTGGCACCCTCATCCTCTGGCCTGTGGCTCTCCCAGATTTCATGCTAGTGCCCTTACGGCCTCCTATTAGCTCACTGGTGCACTCTGACCTAGTGATTCCTTCCCATTAGCTGACTGGTGCACTCTGATAGACTTTCTGTTTTCTTTCTTTATCTTCCTCTTTCTCTCTATTTCTGAGGGAGAATGTAAGGGTGGCAAGTCCTAATCTTTCTACCAGGAGATCTTAAATAAACAAGAAGAGCATCCTCCTATCTTTGTCTAGGGTGGGTATGAATACAAATGACATGATGGCCTCAAGTCAAGAATGGTAGGATTCGAAGGAACCACAGAGTCCATTAGAATACTTTCTTACTTTTCAGTAAAAGGAGTTAATGTTTGTACAGTGCACAAAGGTAAATGGAGGCGATTGCATACAGCTGGGGTGCCTAGCATAGGCACTCCAGATGCCCCACACCCTTCTTGGCCACCTCAAATGTTGAGGGGACCCAAGAATGACAGCTTTGCGATCTTCAAGGCCAGCCCTATGCAACGATATCCAGCTCAAGGTGAGGAAAAGTGAGCATGTAAGACCATCTAGAAGGTTTAATGATCCAGGCCTGATTGCAAAGTGCCTGACTTTGGTCCACATTCCAGTGGCCAGAACTTGTCACGTGGACACATCTGACTGTAAGGAAGGCTAAGCACTAGGTTTAACTGTGTGTCGGGAGGAAAGGAAACAGATTTGGTGAACAGTTAGACAGCCTCTCCTGCAGAGAGTATGTGACCAGAGATAGTAGCCAAATTGGAACTAAGACACACACTGCTTAACCCTCAGCACAGTGCTCTCCCTGCCAGACCAGACTTTGCCAGACCTCTCATCTGTCTCATACCTTTTTAAAAAGAGAGCCCATAAAGGGTGTCAAAGGTAGCCAAAGAGAAATTAATTGATCCATTTTCTAAGGACTGGTATGCTGTGAAAGCACCAGCTACGTTCAATATAAGAAACACGGAAAAACACCAGTCACAAGGATTCTAAGAACCAAAATTGCATCTGATGGCCTGAAGGGTCATATTTTTGAAGTGAGCCTTGTTGCTCTGCAGAACAACGAAGTTGCATTTAGAAAATGTAAGCTTATTACTGAGAATATTCAGAGCAAAACTGCCTGACCAACTTCCATGGCATGGATCTTACCTGTGAAAAAAATGTGCTCTGTGGTCAAAGAATGGCAGATCAGATATGAAGTTTATGTTGATGTCAGAACGACTGATGGTTATTTGCTTCACCTGTTCTGTGTTGGTTTAGTAAACAATGGAACAATCAGATTCTTATGACCTCTTGTACTTAGCACCTACAGGTCTTCCAAATTTGAAAGAAGATGATGGAGATCATGATTCAAGAGGAACAGACACGTGCTTTGAAAGGAGTGGCCAATGAATTGATTGCAAAAGGCATTGGGAAAGATGCAGAAGAGGTTTGCCCCTGTAGTTATCCCTGCTAGAACGTGTTCGTTATAGAAGTAAAAATGCCAAAGAAGTCAAAGTTTGAATTGAGAAAACTCATGGAGCCTCCCAGGGAGGTGGTCGTTTTGGAAATGCTACCGGGGATGAGACAGATGCTAAAATTGAATAAGCAGAGTGATATGAGCCACTGGTCTGAGAATCTGTTTAAAATTCAGACGTTTAGTAGTGACAAATAAAAAGTCTTATCTGTTGAGGGGGCTAAGCACAGCTTATTAAATACAATTCTAGTTTAACAGAAGTCAATTCTCCTCATAGGAAAGGCATGGTGGAACTTGTAGGAATCCCACCAAGAAGGGTCAGTTTTATCTCTCAAAACGACAGAGCATTTCCATCATACCATCATTTCTTTGTACGAAAATCAGCATCCGAATCTCCAGCTTTGCTTTTTCTTACTTCTGTCAGTCCTTCCCCACTTGGCTATTTCCTGAGGACCAGGGAGCAAGATGAGGGTTATTACACGGTTCACTGCAAACACCTGTCTCTCAGTTTTACCTCAACCTTTGATTTAGATGTTTTCACTTCCTCCTCCTCTTACGTTTGGCCCTTTGGTCTCTGTCCCCTGTGCTGACTTGCATCATCCAATTAGAAATAACACCCTTTTCTCGCTACCATTTCTCTGGGAACCGTAGGGAGTAAACCCCCAGCCCCCTGCACTTCCCACAGGGCCAGCCATGCTTCAAAGGAGTGTGCTGGTGGCACCACCTCACGGCTGGGCTTCCTTTCTGTTTGAACAGCTTCCATTGCTCACTGCTGATCAGTAACTCAATGATTCATTAAGCACACAAACAATGAGTGAATCTGTTCCCATTAGTGAGGCCACCTGTTGATCTCAGACATTTGTAGCTGAACTCGGCGAATGGGAGCAACAGAATGCCTACATCAGTGGAGTGCCTCGTCCGCATTTGATGGCATGTTAGAGCAGGAAAAGCAGACTCCAAGCTTTGGTGATGCTTTTATGCTTTTTCTTTTGTCTGGTGGCAGGGCTGCAAGAATTTAATGTGGAACACAACCCACTTCTCTATAATCAACTGGAAAACTCTGACAGCGAGGTCATTGTTGCCTCCTTAGTCTTGTAGAATTAGAGAAAAAGGCAAGAGAATATTCTGCACCCTTTTGCCTGCAAGTGTAAGGGCAACAGAATTAACCAATTTCTAAACAAAAACAAATAAACACACACACACACACACACACACACTCACACACAACAATCTCATCGACTGCAATGACATCTTCTCTGCCCTGGAAATAATGCAATCTCTTCACTACGTAGCCTCTGGTTCCTGCAGCTGCTCCAGGCCTTTAAGAACTGGTCTAAAAGTGTTTACAAGCTTTTTATAAATCAAGACTACTAAAAATCATGTAAAGCTGATTGAGTTAAGCTTCTGATGCAGGTATCACCATCTACAAAAATTGATATTTTATTTTTTGAAAATAGCATTTTATCTTCTCTTACGTATTACTCCTCTTTTTACTACAATAAAGAGGAGAGCTTTTGGCCGGACGCGGTGGCTCACGCCTGTAATCCTAGCTCTCTGGGAGGCCGAGGTGGGTGGATCGCTTGAGGTCAGGAGTTCGAGACCAGCTCTGAGCAAGAGCGAGACCCCGTCTCTACCAAAATTAGAAAGAAATTAGCTGGACAACTAAAAATACATATATAAAAATTTAGCTGGGCATGGTGGCGCATGCCTGTAGTCCCAGCTACTCGGGAGGCTAAGGCAGAAGGATTGCTTGAGCCCAGGAGTTTGAGGTTGCTGTGAGCTAGGCTGAAGCCATGGCACTCTACCCTGGGCAACACAGTGAGACTCTGTCTCAAAAAAAAAAAAAAAAGAGGAGAGCTTTCAAAAAGTAAGTGATGTCTGTTTGTATACCCTGAATGTTGTACCATACCAGGAATAATGAAACATACAGTCTTTTCTCAATAAATATTAAATTGCCACTTTAGAGTGAATTTAGTGCTTAAATACATAGCCATAAGGGTCTGCACTGCATACTTCGTTATTGTTAGGTTTAAATTTCTTATAGTGACACTTTGATTAAAAATATTTGATTCCATAGCTCAGATTTTATGTTTATGATAAATTTGTTCTCAAATAGCAATAAAAACTTTGTTGGTTGGTTCTTGTAAGAAAATGGAAGATGAAGATGTAGAAGGTAACAATTTTTCCAAGAAAATTCCAGTTCTTATTAGTTTATCACATAAAATTCATCAAAATCGTAAGTTTTAAATTCCTCAGTGGATTTCAGAAATTACTGTTGCTAGTGGATGATTTACTTTCATTTTTGTGGCACTTCAAATGATGGAGTGTCAGGTGAGGAACTCAGTGTGTGTCTCTTTTATGAATATTATTTTGCTTTGGGAGGCGGTGCTTTGAGCTACACACACTCGGAGTGAACAAGGTAAACAGATTGAGGCAGGAAGACCCCACTCCTTGGGCTCTGTAGGCAGATGTGAGCATATCTCCCTCATCCAATACATAAAAGGCCACGTGCATTTTCAAAGGAATTTCTGCAATCCTGGTCTTTTGACAGCCACCACTGCGATTTGATTGCCAAACGCAGGTGGTTGCGTACCCGCCCGGTTGTGCAATCAAAAGAATCCTCAGATTCTTCTGATGAAAAAAGAAAGGCACAAGAAGTGTCTTTTAAAAAAAAATTTTTAAAAGGGAAATAGACACATAAAATGAAAAATTAGATGGAAGACAAATAGCTGTCCTCTCCTGTGATTAAACTAGAACCATCCAATAGAATTTTCTGCAATGATGCAAATGTTCTGTTATTATATGTTCAGTATTACATTATATTCAATATAATATTTTCTAGCCACATGTAGCTACTGAGCATCTGAAATATAGCTAATGTGCCTGGGAAAATAAATTTTAATTATAGTTAATTTAAATTTAAATAGACATTTATTTAAGGATCACCATTGCAATACCCCAGTAACTAGGTTGCTTTCCTGTCTTCATTGTAAGCTCTCAGCAAATATTTGCTGCATACAAAATATAAAACTGATCATGGTCCATCTCCCTTGGTACTCTTCGGTTTTTCTCCTGGCCTGAGGGCTCCAACTCCTGGCAGGCCCCACCTCCTCTACCCTCCGCTCTAGCATTGTTTCTCCATCCTTTGACTTGCCTTCGCCCTTCCTGTCTCCGTGTTTGTGTGTGTGCCGTTCCCCCAGATTGGAATGCTCTTCTTTCCACTCATCCACCTTGGCAGACCTCTGCTTATCTTTCATGACCGGAAATATGGCTTTCTTTGGGAAGTCCTTGCCAACTGTCCCAAATGGAGTTAATCTCTCTTCTCTCAGTTCCCATAGTACTGCAGCAGAAATGTCAGAGCAGTGGTGTCTTAGGGCAGATCCTCGGATCTGTGTGCAAACGTTTATAAGGAAATTCCCAAGGGAAACTAGGAAAGTGGTGGATGGCGGCTAGAGGGCAGGGAGGGGAGGAAGCCAAGGAAGGTTACAATCACAGGCAAAGTAGCTCAGAGGGTAGTTTTTGCCCAGTCTACAGGCAAATTTATGAACTCTATAAATAAGTCAAGCCTCACCGTTGTCCAGCCACAGGCAAGGGAACCGAAGAGTTCATATGCTCACATGCAGCAGGCAGGGGTTAGGGACTGCCCCAGGGGACATACACTCCCAGGCACTTTGGTCTCTCCATTTGTGTGGACAAAGGAGACTCTTAGGATAGTTCTCCAGGGAGTGCAGGTGCTGGCTGTGGGAAGTGAAGCCCATGTTTGTGGGAATGGCGGTGAGACATGGAGGTGGATGGAATAGGCAGCACAGAAGTGGTGGAAAAGGATCCTGAGGGATCTGGGCAGAACACAGGCATTCGACATTGGACCCTTCGGGGAAGAAGGAAGGGTCAAATTGAGTCTGAGTTGCAAACCCAGATCTATCTTTTCCTAGAAAAGTGACTTAATGGTTTTCAGCCTCAATTTCCTCTTCTGTAAAATTTAGGAAATAATTATATCAACCTCTTAGGCTTAAGGTAAAAATTAATTAGGATAATGCATATTAGGTATTTAGCATAGCATAGGATACCTAGTAAAAAGTCTAAAAATTTCAGCTATTATTATAGCATGGTATGGTATTGTGATTGCATGTCTGATTCCTCCACCAGCCTTGAGATTCTCCAGGGGAAGAACTTACCCCATTAATCTTTAAAGCACTGGTGCCTAAGCTAATATCTGACCCAGAGTAGATGTCCAAACAATATTTCTTGAGTAAATGAGTGATGCTCCAGTATGAACCTAATCTCTCTTATCATTTCCTGATAATATATTCCATCAAAATGTTTCATTAACTTGTCTGTTTTGCCCAGTGGACCATAAGGGTAGCATTTCTTTTTCTTTTTTTATTGCCTTAAATGTAGCACAACCTGATACATGACAGTTGCTAAATAATTGTTTGTTGGACGGATGCTTGTCGGGTAAAGGTCCAGAATGTTCCAAGGAAACACTGGAAATCTAAAAGGATATTTTCTTTACTTCAGAGTCCTTTGTTTTCAGACAGTAATCTCAGATCATTTATAGTTCAATACAGAAAAACAGAAACCACTCCAGGTTTTTCAAGCAAAATGTGATTTAATAGAGGGAATTAGGTGCTATGGTAGGTAGAATTTCTAAAATGGTCTCCCAGAGATCTTCCACTCCAATCCTAGAAGCTGTGAATATGCTGATATAACACTCCTGTGATATGTCATATGACACAGTTATTTTAAGAAAAGCAAATTATCGGAGAGGGCCTGATCTGATCACATGAGCCCTTAAAAGCAGCCGGCTTTCTCTCGCTGAGAGCAGAAAAGCAAGTGAGAGTCAAAGTGGAGGGGAGATTTGACGTGGGGCTCCTGCTGCTGTTTGAGAGGTTGTGAGGAGGACCGCATGTGCTGTCGCTGGTCTGAAGATGGAGGAGGCCACGTGGGAAGAATGTGGGTCGCTTTAGGGAGCCGAGAAAGGCCCTTGGTTGACAGCAAGCAAGGAAATGAGAACCTCAGTCCTAAAACCAGAAGGAAATGAATTCTGCCAACAACCCGACTGAGCTTGAAGTAGCTTCTTCCCAGAGCCTTGAGATAAGAGCTCAACCTTAGCTGACCGCTCCATGTCAGCCTGTGAGACCCTGACACAGAACCCAGTTGAGCTCATCTGACTCACAGAAGCCGGAGATGATAAGTGGGCGTTGTTCTAAGGTGCTAATTCTGTGGTAATTTGTTACACAGCAATAGAAAATGAAAACAAGTGCTTACTACCTTGTGGAAAAGACCAGAATCAGGAAAGTAAGGGGGATGGCTCTTAGCTTTGAGGTTACACCATGCAGGCTGCCACCTGAGATCAGGAAGTTGCAGGAATGACAACTGGCCCATAGCCCCGAAGCTGGTGCCTGGCAGTGGAGTGCAGAGACCAGCCAGCTGTCACGTGGTCACATCTGTGGAAGAGGGGCCTCTTGCTCTCTACCCCTTACAAATACCCCGCAAATGAATTTCATTGTCAAACATAAGTCCCATCCAGAACCTCGGTGCAAAGCACGTCTGGGGTATGTAGTTCCCAGGCTTCTGGCGCCTGAGATGAAAGGAGAATGGGTAGAAGGGGGTGGGGATGATGCTCTTGGAGAACGATTTGTACCCAGTGTGGCTCCTCAAACTTTCAAGATCCCTTTAAGTCAGGCTTCTCGAGGGAGTTATTATTTTCATTTTACCGATCAGAAAACTGAGGTTCAATTGGGTTATGTATCTTGCCTAAAGTCTCATAAATAGTATGTAGCAAAACCAAGATTAGAATGTTAATCTATCTCTCCCCAAGCCTACATTTTTCAGCCTTTGCAGCTGATGCCGGCCTTCAGATGGAATTTATATTATTGGCTAAAAGGCCGTGTAGACTCAACTGAAAGGGCAATGGAAGTTGCAGCGATTTCATTTTATCAAAAAAAAAACCAAAAAACAACAACGTTTCCTTTGGTTCCTGGTGAAGGGCTGCTGTTAGACGCTTGCTGGAACCCTGCGCGGCTTCATCTTCTCCTCCCCTCTCTCATCCAAGCTTCCTCCTTGGCCCACGTTCCCTGACTTTGGACACAGACCTTGCAGTGCGTGCCCTGATTTCTGGGTTGACCTTGGTGAAGGGTCCTGCCTTCTTTCACTGGGCAGCTCCTGCTGTCCTTTTATCCCGTGAACACACAGGACTGGCCCTTCTCCTCTGTGCTCAGGGTCTCACTGCCTCTCCCCAGGTGGGGGCTGGCGCTGGGCTCAAGTGCAGCGGCAGGAGGAGTATCCTCTACTAAAGGGAGTCGTGTAGCATTTCCCCAGACTGCTCTATCTTCCCTGCATACCAATGCAATTACAAACAAATTGGCCCACAGGCTCAAGCACGAGAGCAATTTGGCCTTCTCTCTTCTCTTGCTGACAGTTGTAAACCGGCTCCCTTTAAAACCCCAACCCTGGGAGGAGATGTAAGCACCCAAGCTCAAGAGAGGTGAGAGACAATTATCCCAAATATCGGGGTGCGGAGAGACTCAGAGGAAGAGCTCTGGGTAATATTTTTCGGTAACAAAAAATGAAAGAGAAAGAGACAGGTTCCCTGGGTTTCCCGTGACTGCAGATCAGAGCTGGGAGGCTGGTCTGTGCAGGTCTGTTATTAGCGCGGCCTGACTTGGTCGGCAATCTCTGGATGCCCTTTGTCTTCCTGGCTGGTTGCCCTTTTCTCTCCTGGATTGCCTTGGTAGAGAGGAATTCATTCCTGGGTTTCTGGAGGAGGAGAAAGAATGTTTCAGCTGTCTTTTCAATGCCTTAAAAGACATAATTTTTTTTTTTTGAAGCACACGCTCATAGTTCGATAGCGCTGAACTCAAATGAAAACAGGGCATCAGGATGCGGGTCGACAGCCCACCTACTCAGAAAGTCCGGGCAGGAGCAGCCAGGCTTTCTTCATGCAGGGGTACCTGGGGCAAAGCTGTCAGGGGGGAGACGGGTGGAAGAATTTGCTTCTTCTGCCTTTTTAAAAGTCTATTTAAACATACTTTACATTGAAAATCCAGCTTAACTAGAAAGAAAAACAGATATCTGAAGTAAGGTTGTACATGTAGTTGGTTTTCGTGATGTCTAATTATTCTGAGTTGCACATCGATGTTGGTTGAGCAAAGGATGCTCAGTTTGCTACCTCCCTTTGCTTTGTCTTTTTGAGGGAGAGATCATTTGTCATTTTCTGTCATCACACCGGCCACACTTCCCATTGGGGAAATCTGGTTCCCTTGGGTGAGATGCCCGGCTGGCAGCGAGCCTGTGGCTGCTCCCTCTCCATCCCAGATCCTAACAGGAGAGCCTGCCCTACGATCGGAAGGTTTGCCTCTCCAATACCACTCTTCTTTTCCCACAGGCATCTAAGATGATTTCCAGGGTGATTCAGAAGATCTTGCTGAGATGTTTAGATAGCCATGAGTCAAAGAATTATCTATTAATAGAAACTCACCCTCTGCTAGGCACCAGGGCACACTCTGGTGAATGGGCAGGTGCATTCTCTGCTCTCATGGAGTCTAGGGCCCAGTGGAGGAAGCAGACAGGCACTGGCTACTACAGGCAGTGAGAGAAGTGCTGGGGTGGGGAGAAGGATGCCAGGGGAGCACAAAGAGTGGGTAGGTAACCCCGACTTAGCAGGAAGACCTCCTGGAATAAATGGCCATCAGGCACAAGAATGTTAATGACATTGCCACAGTGTCTGTGATGAGATTTCAGAAACTGACTCGAGTAGAGAGTAGAGGTGTGTGTCACAGAGGGGAAACTTGCTGGGGGAGTACCTCCATTAAATCCACCTGGGTGGATTGCAACAGTATCCTGGCTGTGCCCATGGATTCTGCAGCTGCACTTTGATGGCCCTCGACTCTCCATCACTAAGTCAGTCGAGAGGCCAGAGCTCCTCCTCCTTTGTTTCCTGTCTGTCTTAAACAACAGCTGTGTGACTCGGTGCCTCTTGATGGGGAAATGTGGAACAGCAGATAGGAATCCCCGGAGGTCTGTGTGGTGAGAGGAGTGGGAGATGAGGCTGGCTCTTCCCTCTGCTCAGTTATGGCACCTGCCTCACCTCATCTGAGCTTTCAGTGCTCAGGTCATAATAAAAAAGAAGATGCTGGGATCATCCTGTCAAACTGTCAAATTTGGGGGTGAATGAAATATCCACTAGGGATATCCAAGAAGCCAGAAAACTCATACTTACTTTCAACCTGGGAGAATTTGAACCTATGTCTCCGGATTTGAAAGTCTAGGATATTAATTCATTGTGACATCTGGTCCTTCTCTTTGATATTTTAAAAATAGACTAGAAACAGAACTGTGAATCCATGCTCCAAAGTGCTTCTCTCAGATTCTGGGAAAGAACGCAATTCTGAGTTTATCTTGTTTATCCAACTCGTCTCTGGTCATTTGTGTAACATGATATTTCATCCAATGGATGCTCTAAGCCAATTTCTAGCACAGGTTTTCCATTTTGTTTAAATCATTCATAAAAGAAAAGAATGTGGGACTGTCTGTCTTGCCATTTTCAAGGACTGTGGTGGCATCAGTGGCGGGCTGCTGGCTTCTGGTCTTTGCTGGAGCCACTGAGAATTCAAGACTGTCTCAGAATCCTAGAATTTTAGAACTAGAAAGAAAATTCAGCAGCATGTAACAAGAACCATAAAGATGAACCTATCCTTTGTTTTAAACAATCCATTCCTACAAATGTCAAAGAAATGTCACTCAGCAGACCCACAAATATACATTCTCAAAGATGTCCACTCTAGTATTTTTTTGTAAAAGTAAAAAAATGAAAAACCACCAAAATGTTCAACATCGTTTATCCTGTTTTAAAAATGAGGACACATTAACTTGAAAGACTATTATGTAGTCCCAAAAGAATTACGAAAGCTACGTACATTCACAAATGTTTATTGAATGCCTACCATATGCAAGTGCTCTTATATAATAAAGGAATATGTAGATATCTATGCTATAATGTTAGCTATGCAAAAGATGTGTGCCTGGGGGAGAAAATTTGCAGAAATGTTATTAATAGACAGGATTATGGAAAATTTTATTTTGTTTAAAAAATTTGTTACATTATCTTAAGTGCCAATATATGTAAAAACTATGATAGGAGTACAGAAGACAAAATATAAATTAGAGAAATAAATATATATATGGTATAAATAAAAAATAAAGATATAATAAAATGTAATATAATTCAATGATTTAAATTTAAATACTATATTAAAATAATTTAAAGAAATATGTTATTTTTATATATATGCTATATGTATATATATATATTTGAATGTAACAATCGCTAACGCACATGTGTTTATGAATAGTATGGAAACCTGGAAGGTGGTGTAACTAACTTCCTGGGATGGTGGGCAAGAGAAATTTTGAGCTGAGTCTTGAGGATTAGATGGAGGTTAGGAGAAAGCATTTGGGCTAAGCGTTTGGAGGAGGATTGCAGTAGGCAGGAGGACCATAATGGAGATTGGTGCTGATTTGTTAAGAGCCTCTATCTAAGTCATGACCTTTACCTGTGAACTGTGGAAAGTCACGGGAACTGGTTTTAAGCAGACCAGGGATGTGATCAGATGTGTGCTTTAGCAAGGAATCTGTAGGATGGTTACTTGGTTAGAAATCCTTTGGTCTGTTCTCTGCTTCCTTCAGGGGTCTAAACTGTTTTCCAAGCATAATTTCCTGCAATGGTCTTTCAAACTGTCTTAGCCATTGAAAATGTAAGGGGGAAACAGTCACTGTGTAATTGGGTATTTTCTAATCAGTGTGCCTGTGGGTACTAAAATTTCACATTCAAGGGTGAGGTTTGTGGCAATTTCCTTGAAGAGGAAAAAAGATGAATTGTTCATGCAAAAGATGTATAAAAGAGAAAAAATAAGATAAAAAAAGAGGTGAACACAGAGAAAAGTCTTATTTTAGAGGTCCTTCCCCTTAACCTGACCTGGAAAAGAATGAAATCTGAATGTGTGTTTGATTAAGAACCAAGTAAAGACTGAAGGTAGAATGCTGTGATGATGGAGGGAACTTTTAACTCTCCTCCTTCATGACTGGTAACTCAGCAATTGGAGATAAAAAGGAAACATTCTAAAATTAGACTCTGATAAAACATTCATATCATTTCCAAAGAGAATCACTTTATAGACAGTTTTTTCGCTGTCAGATGCATGGATCTGCGTATCTTTATTGGCCTTTGTCACAGGAATAGCATCTTAAAGTCTTGTTCCAAACATATCATGCAAATGAGATGATAATTGTACTTTACATTTCTTTTCTTCTAAAGATCTTAATCTTCCAAACTTTAATTAATAAAGATGTACAATACTGTGTGAGGTAGGTAAATATTATTATGCTGTTTTATGAATGGGGAAGATGATTAATAAGGAGATTAAGCAATTTGCCCATAACAAGGTGAGTTTGTATAAATGGGAGTCAAATTTCTATCCTCTGAGACAAACACAATAATTGCTAAACCAAGATAAAAGCTTTTACTCATCCTTTTAAGATGATTGTGCAAAATTGAATCATGGCTTTTCGCTCCCAAGTAAGCCAAGAATCTAGAGATCATCCAAAATAGAAAATGATAACATACTTTTCAAAAAGGGAGAGTCTCATATTTACCCATATGAATTTGTTTCTTCATCATTTAACAGAACCTCAGGACATAGTGTTTTGTTCCTTAACCAATTTACATCATAATCTTAGATTATAATGCTGCATTGACATGGTTAAATTCCCAGGACTCTTGGTTCTTTAGGGATGGACTAAATGGCTGGTGTCATTGCTTACAAAAGTGTCTTGAAATTGATGGAGCTTATGTTGAGAAATAAAATTTACATTTTAATTTTTACCTTTTAATTCCATTTTCCCACAAACTTTTTGAAGTCCTTTCTTATGTCTTTCCCTATGCTTTAGCTTCCATCAAAATGAGGTTAAAAACATTGACATACTTTTCTACCTGATCAAAATGGCAGTGGAAATTTGTAAAGTGACTCTTGCTATAAGCCTAGATGTAGAATTTGTAGAAGGGGTGGCAATGACTACAGCAAAGCATTAATCTTTAGAATATTTCTCTGATCCCTGGAATTCTCATTTTTCTTCACAGAATAGGGTAAGTATTCTACTGTTAGCTGGTATCCTCCATCTCCCCAACCACACCCAGCATCCGCCCCAGGATACATACTTGTCGGTAGTTGTCAAAAGTTCATTTTGTCATTTCAAAGCCTTTTCTATTTGATATTTGATTTTAGTTCCCTTTCCTTTTTTGACTTCTCTATAAAAAGTTGGCAATAGCTGAAGCTCCATCCTCTCCTGATTGTGATGCTATTCCAACTCTACTACTATTTACCTTGTTGGTTACAAGGGAGACTTCCTAAAGATTGTTTGTTTTGCCGAAGGACTGGTAAATGATGTGTTTCAGAAGTGACATTTGTAGAGGCCAGGCAATCTGGACATGGAGAGAATTTCTATAAATCCCACATGTTTTTCTGTATTTTAATGCTGTCATCTTAAATGCAGCATCTGTAGCATAAAACTGCCAAAGAGGGTCATATTTTTATTTTTACCAATAATTCTAGGTGATCTGTTTTTACCCGGATCTAGCAACTTGGATTCTTTACTGACTTTTCTATTAAATTAGGCTATTCTTTCAGAACACTAAAGATTTGATGTAGTATAAAATATCTCTTTGGCATTGCCACATAAAATATATACACACACACACACACACACACACACACACACACACACACACACACATGCTATGTCCAGAAAACAGTCTTCTTGAAGAACAAGATGAAAATTTAATGGCAGCTTTAATTTTAACTTAAGATACTTACAATATTACACTAGCAAAAAAGAATTCACCACCAGCTGCATGTCTGAGAGACCAAGGGACTGATTAATTGTGTCACATGGACAACATCTAACTCTTTGAATGGTAGGTGTGCACTACAGCTTGCAGTAAGTCTGTTACCAGATGAGCCAACTTCAAAGTTGGTGGTGGGGGGCGTAGATGATAGTAGGAGGTGGAGAAGCATCAAAAGCTTCAAAGAAAGTTGAGGTTAATTTTTTTTTTCCAAAAAATCATTTAATTTCACTGAACACAAAAATATTTTGAGGCATGTTGATAATGACCTAATATTTATTTTTAGTTTTTGTGACATTAGTATGCAAAGACAGATTAAATAAATAATGTAAATTAATTGTATTTATATTTTAAACAGAAGAGTGGTTCAAATGCAAATAGGAGACATCCTGTCTACAAGGATATTCAGCCAATTGCTTGATGCATGTGGTTGCAAAGAAGATTGAGTATTGTCCAAGAGACACAGATGGGATAATTTAGTCACAAACAACTTTTATTTTGTTACTTCTGTGCAAACTCTTGGACATACCTACCTTCATAAAAATTATATTCTTGATGTACATACAAAAGCCTTAAATATACATCAAGAAATTGTATAAAGTACTTTCTTGGCTATATCTACAGTTATTAAACTTTAATATGTTACAGATTTATATTCTTTACAGATTTGTTATAATTTAGGAGCTCAATGTTGACAGTTCATAGTTACAGAACTTTAAGATTTCTGTTAAAATAACCTTTCCCACCTGATTTGAAGCAGCAATTTCTAGGATTTTTTTTAATGCATACATATTGTGAATGCACTAGGTGATATAGTCAGCTGTAAGTACTTTTAATACTAGAGAACTCTTATGCTTGAGATGGTTTTAAAACTTTTTTCTGACCCCTCAAGTGCCCACTGAAGTACTTGCCTCTTCCAAGTGGGCTACTAGGAAGCTCAGAGCCAAGTCTGTGGCCCACCTGCAGTAACATATAGGATTTCATGATGCATATTTGTATACTAGCCTCATTCCTGGGTTGAATTTATTTTCCTACCCTCTGTTTTCTTTTTAATGTTTTTTAAAAAACATTTAATATTACATTTTAAAATTTTAAATAATTTTCTTTTTAATTTTACTTAAGCTTGTCATTCTGTGTAAGCCACTTTAAAAATCGTTCTCAAAACAAGTGAGGAAGAAATGAATGGAACAAAAAATACTGATGTTTTGGTATCTATAGTTAACTCATGATATAAATGCCAAAGCTTTAACTCTGCCTTTTTGCATGGACAACATAGGGTTGTCTGGATTGCCAGACAAGGGTAAAGTGGAATTAGAAATATTATTATAAATAATTAACTCATCCAGGTCATAATGAGGATAATTATTTTTGTGTATCTTTATCCCTCTGGGATATGCAATAATTGCATCAGTGCTTTGCCAAGTAACATTTAAATATTGTTATTGGTTGAAACAAAACTCAAACCTTTGTCTCTGGCCTCATTCGATTTGTCCAAAAACAAAGAAAGATACAGAGAAGGTAACACCCAGATTCACATTTACTAAGGGATTCCAAATAATGCCCTAAATGACTATTTTGGAGCTCAGTTACATGCAGGTGGTAGGAGGATTTATGCTGTGAATGCCTAAAATACTTTTTCTACCGAGGGGAGATTATTAAGTCCTAGTGAGCTTGAGTGTTCGGTGCCAATACTAACCATTAGCTTTTGGCTCTGAGCCACGACTGTCTACTCTGCAATGGATTCTGCCACCAAGGGGAAGGTCATTAAGGGCTGTTCTTTATTCTCGTTAGTATGTTCCAACATAATTAACAGAAGTTGTTCACCAGATGGTTTCCTTCCTGTCAGCAAGTACCTCCAGCTTAATGGGCTATGCAGGATTCTTTACTTTAAGTGGGTGAGGCGGGAAGCAAATTTAAAATATATCATCTTTGATCCTCCCACTTCTAATTAGTTCTAAAGGTTTTAGATAATAATGTATAGGGGGCAGGGAAATGGAATCATTCTGAAAATCAAAGAATCACAGGAGGCTAACAGCAGTTTTACACATACCATGGGGTGTTTCTTCCCTCCTGTAGTTCTCTACCCGGCACCAGAGAAGTACAGAAACGATTGTCAGCCTACCAGGGAAACATGTTTATAGAGCCTTACAGCTGAAATGAATGTGAAATTTGGTAACAAAATTCAGTAAGTGCTTACTGGGTTCCCACTGGGTTTCAGAAATTGTACTGGGTGCTTGGGATAGAAGAGCATGGCATTGCCCCTCTTAACCCAGAAGTTAGAGAGTGTTGGGAGATTCAGACATGAAAGCAGGCTGTTTACAGTAGAGTTTGGTAAGTACTGCACCAGGCACTCTTGATCTCCGACTTCAGCGCCATTTCTCCTTCGTGAGAAATAAGCTTTGATGTTGTTCAGGTGTGCCCTTTCTTGAACATGGCGTTGGGCAGAAAGGACGTTTGCTCTAGCCAATCTTAGCTGTTCCATTCCCGTCACCAGCATTTGGTTTAATAGTTATACCCGTGAGCCTCTGCTGGCCAATGAACCAGGAGGGAAGGCTTAATTGGAAGCTCATAGGAAAGGCTTTCATGCTCCTAAGAAAGCATTAGAAAACATGGCCTCCTTTTTTTCCAATGTTGTGGTTCTAATACTAGCAACCACCTAGCTATATGGCATAAGGCATTATAAACTATATCC
Source organism: Avahi laniger (assembly GCA_963575035.1). Lineage (NCBI taxonomy): Eukaryota > Metazoa > Chordata > Mammalia > Primates > Indriidae > Avahi > Avahi laniger. The sequence continues at coordinate 14,111 of CAUYSK010016125.1, read as the reverse complement.
AGGTAGTTTAAACTGAGCAATTTCTCTCTAAACTTGTTACATTTAGGAAATGATTCTATTATAAGGAAAAAGTAAAAATATTCAGTAATTCTTATTTATTATCTCATAGGATTATTTCAATAATCTTATAAATCATGTAACGTAGAAATCATCCCCTTTATCTGGATGGGGAAACTGAGACTCAGAGAAACTGATTGCCTGGGCAGAGGGCCTGGCCTCTGAAATCAAGTGCACTTTCTTCCACACCGTGCTGTTTCTCCCTTCAACAGGCAGAGCAACAGGCCAGAACAGAAGGTAATTATAAAATTTCTTTTTTTTTTTCCTAAAAAATACTAACTTTACATCTTTTGAGCTTTCATCCTGGGATTTTAATTTCAGTTGCTTTTCTTGCATGGAGAAATATTTGAAGTCAAATAAGGTAAAAAGGGATTTTTAATGAGGTAAAATATTAAAAATTTGCCTAGACTACTAATGATTAGTAATAGTTTTAAAAGGCATTTGAGGGTCAAGATGAAATGGCCTCGTTTCATGTGTCGCACGCCATCACTCCACCTCGCGATGGCTGCAACAGTGACGAATAGGCTAGAAGGCTGCACTATAAAAACTCTGGCCACAGTATTTACAGGCTTAATAATCATGTGCTATAGCTTAGTTGTGAAGACAATTTCACTCATTCACTACAGCTGTTAGGACTCCTTTGTCTGCAAGAGCCAGAAAGCCTGGCTCAATTGGTTTAAGGAAAGCAAGGAATGTATTGACTCATATAAATTCAGCAGGTGGCTCTGACTTCAGGTATAGCTTAATTCAGGCCTCAATTTCTGTCACCTACAGGCTCTCCTTTCTGTGGGATAACATGATTCTGGCTCTGAGTGGTGGTCCAAAAGTGTAGGCTCTCTTCATCACAGCACCCAGTCCACTGGAAATAGAGTGTCCTTCTTGAAGAGTTCCAATGAAGTCTAGGAATTGAATTCTGTTGGCTTGGACTCTATCATTGTGGTAGATCAAGTTATTTCTTGGTCATAATTCCTTACTCTGTTGTAGCAATATTATACATTCCCTTTGCCGTGGTCTCTTGGTAGGTAGTGTACCCTCCCCACCCTTCTTGGCCATGGGCTTGCCTATGTCACTTGTTTGGCTAATGGGATGCTAGCAAATTTGATACAAGAAGTTTGCTGCACCCTTGCCTGCCTTTCACCATGAGAAGAAAATGCCTTGTATAAAAGACATGATATGTTGTGCAAGGAGGATGAAAGACACATGGAGCAACCCTGGACATATTCATCCTTTTGGAGCTGACACCATCCCAGCCTAACTTCCATTAGCCAGTTCTCATCCACCTGAAGATATGTGAGCAAGAAATAAATGCTTGTTGTTATAAGCCACTGAATTTTGGAATCAATTTGTTACATGGCAGTAGCTAATTGATACACTCCATTAGCCCACTGTGCCCATTCCTGTACCAATCTCTAAGGCAAAGGCTTGGAATGTGATTGGATAAAACTAGATTGTAAGTTCTGCTGCTGGAACCCAGTGACGGAGCCTGGCTCACCTTTGGAATAAAAGCTGAAAGCGCAAAGAAATAAGGACACTGTTATCTGAAGTAGGTTCTGATGAGCAAAAACAACATATTTCTGCTGTACCCACAATGCAGCAAAACCTGACTTGAGAGTTAGTAATGAATTGTATCAAGCGGCCACACCCTCCATACTGAACCCTTGTAAGTAAGTGACAACTTTACATGCAGGGGAAATGGTAATGAAGGGACAAGCCGACTGTCAGAGACCGTATTAAAGCCTCTTGCTCAGAACAGAACAAGTAGGATGCTTGTTATTGTCTGTGCTGGTAGGCAAACGCCTAAAATGGGTTTGGTCCTGAGCACCATATTTTAAGAGGTACATTACTAAATTGAAACTCGTTGAGAGTAAGGGATCCAGAAATTTTAAAAAGAAAAAGCTGGTGTCTGTTGGTAGTTCAGATGTGGGGAGAATGACATAAGAATACAGTCAGTCAGGGGAGAGATGATAATTATTTCAAATATCATAAGGGCTGATATATGGAAGAGACATGGTACTTAGTCCTCCAGGGGCCGAGTCTCTGGGCCTGCAGATACGTGTTACTGTGGAAAGAATATGGGCTTTAAGATCAGGAAGACAGAACCTAGTTCGAATTCTACATTACTGCTTATTAGCAGTGTGTCCTCAGAAAGTATTACAATACTCCTTCTCGTGTCTGCTGTCTCGTCTGTGAAAGGGGGTGCTGCAATGTAAATAAACTTGTCGGAGAGCTTCGACAATAATTCACGGAAGGCCTGGCCCTTTGTAGGTGTTCGATAAATGTTAGCCATTTGAGTATTGGTGATACTGTTATTATTAGAAGTATTATTATTACCAATGTGTGGCATTTACAGGGAGGGCAATTTTAGCTAAGTATAATGAGAAAGAACACTTAGCATTGTCCAAAGACAGAATGGGCTTCTGAATGTCATAGCGAGTCCCCTATCTTGGGGACTGTTCCAACAGAGGCGAGGCATAAGGAGTGTAGTATAAGGGACTTTCTGGGAGTGCTGAAAGACTATATTATACAGATTTCTGGGGGTACCCTGTAACTCTGAGATCCCAAGATGCAATGAACTGTGAGCCTCCTTCATTAACACTAGCCCCCAACTGAGCGAATACTGAACAGCTTTGTAAGTGGGGAGACCAAACATCTGGATATACTTGGAACAACCTTCATTTAGACCTGTTGTCCTGGTGCAATTATGAAATCATCCATTTTTTTTTTCTCAATGGTGCCCTGGTTTGGATGATAACATTACATGGTTACACTAATTATAACTAACTCAGCAAACAAAAGCCAAGAATATTCTTGTTATTTTCTAAATAAGTTATCCCTTTGCCCTGGGCCCCAGAATTATTGCTCTTGCTGGGTTCTCCTTCCCAGTGTAGTGGTATTATCATCTTCCTATGAACTCAGACTCGTACCTTTGAGAAGTTGCTCAGCATTTCTGCCTCTCTCTCTGCACCTTCAAACACTTGCCAAACCCTTTTGATCCTATCTCCAAAATGCCTCCCATATCTGCCCCTTCTTTTAAGTCTCACTGCTTTAATTCAGGCTCCTGTTACCTCTTGCCTGGAGCATTGTAAAATCCTCCTAACAGCCCAGACCCATCCTATTATCCATAAACCCCACCGCCACTGGAGTGTGCCTTTTAAAGCATGCCACAGATCTTGCTGATTCTTTTTACTCACCTACAGAAATAAAACGTTTTGCTGTCTGAGTCTTACTGCATCATGTAAAAATGGATGGAAGGATTTTCATCAAATGTGGAGGACATGTTGAGGACAGTCTGATTTAAAATGTAGAGTCATGTGGACTACACAAAATTCCCCTGGAGGCACTCAGGAGGGCATCTCAATGGTAAAGGTCATTAACCTTCAGAGCAGCTGGAAGTAAAGTATGGGCAGCCTGCGTGATTCCTGCTTGGAAGAGACACAGCTAACAATCAGCCGTGGACAAAGAAAACATTCTGAGCCCAAATTGAATGTTTAAGGGCAGGTTCTCTGAATTGCAGATGCGGATTTGCAATAGGTGTTGATTTTCCATGGAGTTGCTGCCCCATGGGCAACTTGATATAGCATTTGCTGGGGTTACTTACACAACGTTGGTGAATGATTCCCTTGAGCAATACCAGAGTCCAGCTAGAAAGGAAAAAACTGCCAGCTTCTTGGATAGGTATTCAGTCCTCTGACCTGGCCCCTAAGTCTCTCCTAAATCTATGTTCCCCAGACCACATTTTGTCTCTCACCTGTGTCTGCCTTTTTCTTCTTCCTTAACTGGGGCTCAGATGTCCTCCCCAGGTGAAACACTCTCCCATCACCTCTAATTGTGGGGGTGTTTCCTGTTGGTCAGGGCTCAGCTCAAACCCCACTTCCTCCGTAAGGCTTTACTAGATTCTCTGGGGGTCATTAATTTCTTCCTAGACTACTTTTACTGTATGTTATCTATTTTTGAATATAGCTATTTGCCTGTATATGTGTCTTTTCACCTGTAAGCCCCAGAGAGGAGAAATAATGTCTTACTCATCTTGGTATATTCTCTTTAGTGTTTGCACATAGAAATTCTCAATAAATATTAATTGGGTTAAATGATATTTTAAAAGAGTATCTTAATTTGGTTGGGTCACCTTCTCACCATGTGGACATGAAGTATCTCCTAGTAAAAGCATCAGAAATGTGATACTGTACTATTAATATTATTTGACCAGGACAGGAGAGCATCCCTCTTTGCCGGGTCAATCTATTTGCTTTTCAGTTAAAAAAAAATAATAAGAGGAACATATCCACCTTTTAAATTTGAGGTTTATAAATTTCTGAAAAGCTATAAAATGCCAAGAAATACTGAGTATAAAGATTAACCCTACTTCTTAATTCTTGGTTATCCTAATACTTAAATTCCTAAATTGGCCTTTAGTATATAAAATATGCTGAATGTACAACTGGTGGAGCAACTTGTCCCTCTGCTCACCTATTTTGGGCAATAATCTCCAGAGAGTATCAAATCTTCAGCAAAGTTGTTGGCCTCAATCGGAGCAATTTTGACTTACCTTATGGGTTCCAGTCCTTGGGATATCAGATTGCTTCCTGTGTAGAGTGCAGGTTTAAACCAACAACCACAAGAGCCTATCTTTGAAGCATAAAGCCCTCGGACATTAAAACTTCTTTCTGGCACCATGCCTGAGGTCAGAAATCTGCATTTGCAGCACATTTCACCTGGGATTTCTCAGCACACATGACCTGAGTTCCCCGTTCTCATTCAACTTCAAGCAGGCAGTCCTGCCGGAAAGAGAGCCCAATTTTGGAGTCTACTAGAAAAGAAGTAGAAAACGGGACCCCGACCTGAACAGCCAGTGAGAAAGATAGCTTTTTGAAAAAAGAAAGACCATGACACAGCTGTCAGGAAACTATTTGGACAGCTCAAGGGAAAATGGAGAAGGGCATTTCTGTCCAGGTGGGCACAAACACAGAGGAGCCGTTTCCGTGAAGATGGCAAAGATCAAACATGGGCAGGAGGTCACAGGGACAGAGTTTAAAGGGCCGTTACTGGATTGTTTAAATTCTGGTGTAGAATCCCAAGGCAAAAAGTCCTAAAGCAATATGAAACCCCTAATTTGGAACTGACAGAATGAAAGAGAAGAAACAGTAGACATTCAGCCCTTAAAGAATTGTGGAAATATATGATCTATATGCTACTGGGTCCATTTAAAGGGGTGGAGAAGGCACTGCCATTTTCCTTCTTGAAGGAGCGTGAAACAGGAGGATGGGAGAGAGTGAGGTACTATTTCCTACAGGGCTGTGGCCAAGGACTGAGAGCCTGCAGGGGGTACTCGAGGGGCCAGGAGAGGAGCTGTCTGTGGATGAGATCGCATCCACCTGCCATCCTTGCCAGGCATGCCCAGAGATGTCAACTCCTTCTCCTAAAATCCTGAGACTCAGAAGGCACCTTAGAGATGATTTAGTCCTGTGTTGTCACTGTAGAGAAGGAGGAACACAGAGAGGCTGAGTGAGGTGCCCAGTCACCCAGTCTAAAGAGCTGGGTCTTGAGTCTAATGGCTGGACCCCTCCCCTCTGCTTCTTCCCTTGGAACATGTGCCCTCAAATCAGGATCCTAATATGAAGTTCCCACATCCTCCCATGTGCAGGGCGCTCCCCTGAATGGTTTTAGATTCCACACAAAGGAAAAGAGGGCACAGGATCCTAATGATGCCTGTTTGTCAGATCCCTCTTCATCCCATGAATGAAGGTCTGCGGCAGGTGCTTTTGTCTCTATGTTCTTCAAAACAGCATGGTGACCATAGTAAATAATAATCGTTTATGTATTTCATAATTGTTATGTATTGTTATGTATTTCAAAATTGTTAAAGGAGTAGATTAGTAGGTGGGGTAATGGATATGTTAATTAGCTTCATTTAATCTTTCTATGATGTATACATATATCAAGACATCACACTGTATGCCATAAACATATATAATTATTATTTATAAATGTAAAAAAATTTAAAAACCCAACAACTCCAGGAGGTAGTGATCATTGGCCCCATGCTACAGGAAAGAGAATTAATGATCTTGTCCAAAGTAACAGACTAGATAGTTTGGGAGGTGACAAATGAATCTAGTCAATCCGATTTCAGAGCCAATGCTCCTTCACTCCTACGGTGAAGCTGCCCTGGCTTCAAGCCCAACCCGGTTCCCGAATAGGTTTTGAGAAATCACAGAGAATCTGCTCTTCCCTGTCCTTCGGCTCTGGCCACAGCTCCCAGACCCTCGGCTCCCATGGGGCTCATCACATGGGCACCGTTGCTCAGCGGGAGGTTTCGGTCCCACTGGAGCCCCTGTTCTAGGGTGCACAGCCTCCCTTTGGGAGCTTGGCTCTGGACACCAATAGACTCCTTTAGGTTGGTCTGGGTACAGCATCAAGGCAGGGACACCCATATAGACAGGGCAGCTTAGGGAGTAGGTCTGCATACACTGGGGACTGAGGAGCTCAAGGACAATGAAAATCTCTATGTGGGACTGGCAAGTGACAACGGAGAGGACAGTGCTGCCTTTGTACCCTTTCCCCTAAGGACAAAACACCAGGAGGAAGGTCTGAAGTGCAGCTAGAGGGATACAGTCAGGGCTAAAATTTAAAACGCACTCAATAGTGCCTCTACCCCAAACATGACCCCGGGCCAGCCTCACATAGAGGATTTTGTAATAAGGATGGATCCTTTCACATACCGGGATATGTAGTGACTTGGACCACAATGTGGACCATGACTATAGGACCACACCTACTGAATGGTGACAGGAGACTAGGCTGAGGGGAGCTATTGGTTGGAAATGAAGGGTTGGAAATGAAGGGTCTGACCCTGGGCTGTTGGGGTCCTGGTTGTGTGGAATGAAGGCCAGAAAGGAGAACCTGAAACCAGAGATGTAGGCTCCTTTTCCATGTAAGCATAGTTTTTTCTGAATCCTTTTGCAATTAGAATGTTTTCAGCTATAAGCAATAGGAAAGCCAAGTCAAACTAGCTTATACAATAAGGCTTTTCTTTAGCTTCCATATGAGAGGAAAACGAGAAATGGGGTGGGCTTTGGCTTTAGTAGATCTAGAAGTTCAATGATGTCATCAAGGACTTAGTGTCTTTTCATCTCCCACGCTGCTGTCCACAGCATCAGTCTAATCCTAAGGCAGCTCCTCTGGGGCTGTGGGAAGGCTACCAGTAGCCATTGGCAGGGGAGTGCCTGCTTTTCTGTTGCTCTCTCCTAACAGTGAGAAAGTACTTCCTCAGAAGCCTCCAGAAAAACTCTCTTTGGTCATATGCCCATTCCTAAACCAGTCACTGTCATGGGGGCAGGATAACTCTTTAGATATATCAGAGCTACCCTTTGAGCTCTAGGGTGGAACTCAAACTGCTTTGTACCATTTCCTATGATCCAGATGTTTGTGATCCCCTCAAAATTTATATGATGAAACCTAGTGCCCAAGATGATGGTATTTGGAGATGAGGCCATTGGGTGATTAGGTCATTGGGGCAGAGCCCTAATGAATGGGATTAGTGCCCTTATAAAAAGGGCCCCAGGGAGCTTGTTTGCCCCTCCCAGAATACGAAGATGCAGCAAGGTGTTGTCTATGAAGCAGAGACCCTTCACCAGACACCAAATCTGCTAGCACCATGATTTTGGACTTCCTAGCCTCTAGAACTATAAATTTATTTCTACTCTTTATAAGCAACTGAGTTTATGATATTTTTGCTGTATCGGCCTGAACAGACTGAGCTACCAACAGGGGGAGGGGTGGAATGGATGTTGCCTAATCAACCGCAGTGTCCACCCTGCCCTCCCAAAACCTAGTTATGAAGTCACACATAGTGAATGTCAGCAAGTGTTTGTTGATTGACTAGAAGTCTAGATTGTGAAATGAGTTCTCTTTGGATATAACTGGGTTCAGAAAGTCATCAAAGTAAGGCTAACACCAAGAAAGGTCCCTGGTCTGGGAGCTAGAGGTACGACATTCTGTTCTTGAGTGTTTCTGTCACTTACGTTTTGTGCAAGCCTGGGGTCTTCCATATGCCAAATATATTTAATTCCCTTTGTCTCATAGCTCCAAGGAGTTGTTTTAAGATTAAAACTTTAGCTTCTTAGGGAGAAAGAAAATGTGCTATCTATTGTTATTTCATAATATTTTGTAACAAGATGGGAATTTTCCAAGCATATGAAAATCTTCTCTTGTTGAGATAAAAATCTCCTGCTTATGACAGGTGACCAGAAGTACTGCTTTTTGAATTGAGCCAAAAAAAATAATGGGACTTTAAGCAGCATGTGGGGAACCGCCTATGTCTCTGAGTTGATAATTGGCCCATCCTTCCTGGGCTTAGACATCCCATTTGATTTAGAGAGGCCTCGATTAGAGAACCTCATTCTTTAGCTTCTCTATCTGTTCTTGGGGGATTTGAGCTTGTTGGAGCAGCAGTATCAGAAAACACAACACTTTCATTAAGTTCGTCAAACAGCCGACTCTCTGCACTGGGGGCCAGAATGTGTTGGTTTGTTATCACGGCTCTGTTCCAGTACTTCTCATAGCAGCTGTTTTCAAATACATTCTTGGGCTCATGCTTACAGTATGATGTTAATCCATTTGTTCACTCAACTATCTGTTGATGTGTAATCTTGATCACTATCAAAACCCGACATATTTAGTAGGCCCAGATCCAGGAACAGCACTGAGCTATGCTTTGTTCAGAAGGAATTGCTCAGACATGTTGCCTCTGGGTACAATACTCAGTGGCCCGAGGGAGCTGGCTGTGTTTCATTCTCTCATTACTACATATGCCACCTGCAACTCTTATTTTAAAATACACTTCATTACACTGATGATGACCGTGTTAGCACAAATCACCATTTTGGACTTTCTAGCCTCCAGCTGCCCCAGCAAACCCTTGGGAGAGGCTGACCTAGGAGCACTCTGAGTACTTCACAGAATCAGAAAAACCTAAGCTGCACAGTAAGAAGTCCAGTGTTTGGGCCAGTATTTTCTCCCTACTCATTTATGCTTCATCGCGCTTCCTCAGCTACTGCGTCCATCAAAATGTCTAAATTTCCAGGTCACATCTTTTCCTCCTTGTGTTCTGCCATAATCCTGTCTGTATTTCTGTAACCTGTAAATTGCCAGGTTAACTATCACCAGTATACCCTATATAAACTATGAGGGGGAAAAGTGAGATTGTGAAAAGTTATTTTGAAGATAGAAGTATACATATGACAAGGAGAAAATAAAATACCAGTAGATGTTTTAGTTCACATGTCTACAGCTGATTAAAAAGCTATAATTAGTGTTTATGATTCCTTTTATGATTACTCATTCCATGTCCTCTATGCTTTCAGGCAGTTTTTTATTCAGTGGGTTAAGCTATATCTTCATGCCTGAAAGTTATGAGACATTGTTGATCTTGCTTATTTAGAGGTGCTGTGATCTTCCATTAAGTTTTCTAATCTTTGGAGACTGATGCCATTTCTTTCCTAAATGTTAGAAGACTTCACTAGGGATGATATCTGGGCCTAGAGTTTTCTTTGTGAAAAGTTTTTAAATTACAGATTCTATTTCTTGAATACATGTAGAAAAATATTCAGATTTTTTTTTAATCTTCTTGAGTTTTTTTGGGTGATGATAATGTTTTTTTTTAATTTTTTTTATTTCAGTATATTACAGGGGTACAAATGTTTAGGTTACATGTATTGCCTTTGACCCACACTAGGCAGAGCTTCAAGTGTGTCCATCCTCCAGACGGTGTGCTCTGCACCCATTAGGTGTGTATATACCCATTCCCTCTTCCCCTCTCCCATCGGCCTGACACCTGATGAATGTTACCACTATATGTGCACTTAAGTGTTGATCAGTTAATACCAATTTGATGCTAAGTACATGTAGTACTTGTTTTTCCATTTTTGTGATAACTTCACTTAGTAGAATGGGCTCCAGTTCTATCCAGGATAATACAAGAGGTACTAGATCACCATTGTTTATTGTGGCTGAGTAGAACTCCATGGTATATATATACCACGTTTTATTAATCCACTCATGTATTTATGGGCACCTGGGTTGTTTCCACATCTTTTCAATTGTGAATTGTGCTATTATAAACATTCCAGTGTAGATGTCTTTTTTGTAGAATGTCTTTTGTTCCTTTGGGTAGATGCCCAGTAACGGGATTGCTGGATCAAATGGTAGTTCTACTTGTAGCTCTTTGAGGTATCCCCGTATTATTTTCCATAGGGGTTGTACTAGTTTGCAGTCCCACCAGCAGTGTATGAGTGTTTCTGTCTCTTTGCATCCACACCAACATTTATTGTTTTGGGACTTTTTGATAAAGGCCATTCTCACTGGAGATAAGTGATATCTCATTGTGGTTTTGATTTGCATTTCCCTGATGATTAGAGATGTTGAGCATTTTTTTCATATGTTTGTTGGCCATTAGTCTATCTTCTTTTGAAAAATTTCTGTTCATGTCTTTTGCCCACTTTTTTATAGGGTTGTTTTCTTTTTGATTTTCCTGAGTTCTGTATAGATTCTAGTTATCAGCCCTTTATTGGATGTGTAACATGTGAATGTCTTCTCTCATTCTGTAGGTTATCTGTTTGCTCTTGTGATAGTTTCCTTGGATGTGTTATTTTGATAGCTTTTTTCCCAGGGATTTTTGTGTTTATTCAGAATTTTTGAATTGATTGTCCTATAGTTATTTATAATAACATTATATTATCTTTTTAATGTTTGTAATACTTAAATTATGAGCAGATATTAAAGGTCATAATATCTGAAGTTCATTCAGTCGTCAGGATACCACAAAGTCTACTATACATGGATTTATTTCTGTTCTGTTCCATTAATCTATGTGTCTGTTCTTATGTCAATACTACACTGATTTGGTTACAATATATGCTGATTTGTAGTATATTTTGAAGTCAGTGTGATGCCTCCAGCTTTGTTCTTTCTGTTCAGGATTATTTTGACTATGGGGGTCTTTTGTGATTCCATATGAATTTTAAGATTGTTTTTTCTATTTCTGTGAAGACTGTCACTGGTATTTTGACAGAGAATGCATTGAATCTGTAGATTGCTTTGAGTAGTATGGACATTTTAACAACATTAATTCTTCCAATCCATGAACATGGGATGTCTTTCCATTTTTTTTGTGCCCTGTTCAATTTCTTTCATCAGTGAAAAAACTCATTTTACTATTACTTTGATGTCAAGTTTGCTGTTAATAAATTCTCACAGCTATTGTTTTCTGGAACTGTTTTTATTTAATCTTCAATTTTGAAGGGCATTTTCATTATGTATAGAATTCTAGGATGGTGGTTATTCCTTCAACACTTTAAAAGACACCATTCTTTTGTCTTCTGGCTTCTATCCTTTTGGTTACTTTTGCTCCTTTGAAAGTATTAATAATATAGCCCCCCCCCCAACCCCTTTGGCTGCTTTGAAGATTTTCTTGTCTTGGGTTTTGTTTTGTTTTTTAGAAGTTTTACTATGATTTACCTAGGTTTGGTTTTCTTTGTATTTGTCCTACTTGGACTTCTTAGGGATTCTGAATCTGTAGCTTTTGTTCATTTTGGAAAATTCTCTACCACTATCTGATTAAACATTTCATCTGCTACATTTCTGTCTCCTCTCCTATGACTCCAACTGCACAAGTGTCAGATCTTTTGCTCTCCCTTCCATATTGTCCATTCTTTCTTCTACCCTGTTTCAATCTGGATTATTTTTTATTGATCTATCTACCAGATTACTATGCCTTTTTTTCTCTATTTAATTTGCTTTTATGTTCACCTCTTTTATCCTCAACTTCGTTTTTTTGCATTTGTTACCTCCATTTTATTTTTCTTTTAAGTAGGTATGGTTCTCTTACAAAAGTATTTTGACTTTTATTTTTGGGAACATAGTAATCATAGTTTGTTTAAAGTCTTTATTGTGTAACTTTAATATCTGGACCCCTTGTGCATCTATTTTTATTTTTTTCTGCTTGATTCTGTTTCATTATAATTTTTTATTGGATGTTGGACAGTGTATAAAATATATGATAGAGAATCTGCATGATGTTATGTTTTCTAAAGATGATTTTCTTTAGTTTTTAACATGCAGTTCTAATAGTAGTAAATCACTTAATCCAATCAGAGACTGGTCTGATTCAAGGCTCAGTTTCAGTCGTTGTAAGGTTTGATTTACTTCTAGTGTGGCTTTATTTCTTAAGTGTAGTGTAGTTCTTTGGAGAATCCCAAAGGTAGAGCTCTTTGAAGGTTTATCAAAAAGTTCTGCGTTGGCAGGTCCTGAACTCCAATTTTAATCTCTTGAGTACTGTGAAACTACTAATAGTTCTGCTAATGTCTCAGCCTTTTAGCCTCCACTTTCTGCTTGTAATATCCACCTCTGGGCTTGTGCTACTTATCAATGTGTTTTCCTTTCCTCTGAAATTTTGAGCCACAAAATCTGGCTGCTGGAGAAGAGGCAGAGTAGTAAGCACCAGGAATCTGTCTCCCCACCTAGACAACAAAAGCACTGGCAGAATGTCTGATATAACCATTTTTGAATTCTAAAGTTTTTTGAAGGCTTACAACCTCCAGAAGAAGACATGGATGGTAAACTGCGGTAAATTTTGGTCCATTTCAGCTCTTACCACAGTAGCAGCTACCTATCCCCCATCCCTCAGCCATGTGGCAGGCAGCTGTACATGTGATCATGGAATAAATTGTGAATAGCTATGGGAGTCAAAGTGGGCAATAAAGATGCTTTCCTGTAAATATTGGGAATCTGTCCTCTGTTTGCTGATTGCTGCTTCTGATCACAGAGGTGCAAAGGGGACAGCAGCCATTGTGGTTACACCTCCCCCATTGTTGCAAGTCTCACCTCCTCTGGCTGAAATGACTTTTGGGAGATTTAAAGTCAGTATCCTTCCTTCTCTTCATTTTTCTCTTTTTGGGTACCAGACGTTAAATAGTAAGACATTCAAAAACAATTGCATATACTGGATTAATTAGAAAGTGACTCTATATGCCCAGGGAAAGGCTTAGAAAAGACCTAGGAAGACCTTATATTTACATCTCAGGTTGAACCTCAACCCAGCATCAGCCTTCATCAATCAAGAAAAACAACAAAAAAAGAATAAACAAAAATAATAAGAAAAAATAGCAAACTTTGGGGAAAAGAAAGAACCTGCTTTTCAGAGGCACCACATTATTAGATTCAAATGTCCAGTCTTCAACAACAACAATAAAAAAAACATAAGGTGTACAAAGGAACAGGAAAGTATAGCCTATTCAAAGGAAAAAAATAAATAAATAGAAACTGTCTCTGAAAAAGAATTGATGGCAGATATACTAGACAAAGACTTTAAAACAACTGTCTTCAAGGTGTTCAGAGAACTACAGGAAGATGTGGAGAAAGTAAAAACCAACAAACAATATAGGAACAAAATGGAAATATCAATAATGAGATAGAAAAACTAAAGAGAAACCAAAAAGAAACTCTGGAGCTGAAAAGTACAATAATTGAAATGAAAAACTCACTAGTGTCACTGAAAGGCAGATTTGAGCAGGCAGAAGAAAGAATCAGTGAACTTGAAGACAGAATAATGGAAATTATCAAGTCTGAAGAACAGAAGGAAAAAGACTGAAGAGAAGTGACCAGAGCCTAAGGGACTTGTGGGAACCATCAACCAAACCAACATATGCATTATGGGAATTTCAGGAGAAGAAAAAGAAAGGGCAGAGAGAATGTGTGAAGAAATAATGGCTGAAAACCTCTCAAATTTGGTAAAAGAAATAAATATAAACATCCAAGGTGCTCACCAAACTCTAAGATGAACTTAAGGAGACTTACACTGAGACACATTATAATCAAATTTTAAAAGACCATACAAGACCAAAATCAAAGCGATAATCTTTTTTTTTTTTTTTTTTTTTTTTGAGACAGAGTCTCACTCTCTTGCCTGGGGCGAGTGCTGTGGCGTCAGCCTAGCTCACAGCAACCTCAAACTCCTGGGCTCAGGCAATCCTACTGTCTCAGCCTCCCGAGTAGCTGGG